>VDFB02092327.1:0-170972 GCA_007258455.2 Sequoia sempervirens | reverse complement strand
CTTTAATCCGCTTTGAATTGATGTGTGGCTTTGATTAGTAAGTGCCTACCATTCAATCTTTATCATATATAATATATATACGATGACTTTTACAGACTAAATGTAGTTCAAACTCATAGTCATGTGCCTATGTGGTTTCATGTGTTACATACTACTATTGTTGGCTTCAATACTTAATTCCATGCTCTTTATATGGTCGAGCCACATATATGTGCCTTCATTTAAATGCATTCATTGTTTCTTAAGTGCTTTACAATACTAACTTTAGCACTATATACATATATTTATATGTTGTCTTTATTTCTTTCAAAGGCAGTGCCTAACTCTTGCCTTTTGTTTCCTTTAAAAGTGCTTATAATATATATAACAATATGTATCAACAAAGTATATATATATCAGTGTGTATATATAATTATATTCTCTTTAATATTACATATATCAATTTTCAATCAAATATATATTTAAGTAATTATATATACATATATACACATATACATATACTAATATATAAGTATATTCGTTTAAATGAACGTAGTAATAGACATACATTAATATACATATATTTTAATATACTTATATTATTACTTTAATGTCCAATTCAAACACATATAATCACATTCTTAGTGATTGATATATATATATATAGACTGTATACATGCATATGTGTGGTATATGTCCATTCGATTTCCCCATGCATGTGACATACTCATGTAGGGGTTGTCATTTTTACACACACATGTATATATATATATATATATATATATATCTTAATCATCGATTAGTAAATACACAAATAAGAACTCACACATATCAAAGAGACTCAAACATATAACCCAAATCAAGAACCCTGACGAATAAAACTATAACCTCTCCTAATTTATGTACAACAAGACTAAAGTAACTCACCTTTTCCTAAAACTACTGACTCGACTAGACCTACTAAGTTGTGAGTGTGTGAAATCTTAGTACAACACCAAGGTAGTTAGACATTCATAATACAATCATTTGCATCAACAAAGCAATAGAATATTCACATTGCAATACTTATCTTTTCATCGTATTTCATCAACATAACATATTCATTCATTTCAAAGCAACAACATCTTAATGCATATTTCAGTATTCCATTCTCCTACTAAACACATTAAAGTCACGATTTGCATTTATCAACATTTTCACTCATGATGGTAAAAGTAACTTGGTAACTATGAAACAAGGTGTACCAAGATGTGGTATTATTTTCTCTATCTTTCAAATTTCTAGCTCATTTGTGGTTGTTGCATTAAAATCCTTTCAATTTTATATGTTTTCTTTATATTTATTTATATTCCTTTGTTATGGCTAAATATACGAATATCTACACTTATGCTACCTCAAAGAGTAAAGACCATGTATGTAACCCTATGTAACCCTAAATATTCTAGCTCTAACTATTTTATCTCCATTGAAATGCCACTCTCATTGCCCCAAAAATGCCACATTTATGGATGACCAACCACCATGATTCTCCCTATTTCCACATCCCCCCACAAAATAATCCATTATAAAATAATTAGAGTCAAGCATGGATAAGGATCCCACCATTAAGATGGAGGAAACACACACTATTATTGTCCCTATTCCCCATGAATCAATTGATACAAGAGCTATATACTTCATACATAAGAACTCACTAGTCACATTACCAAGTTTAACCAACCTTGGATTATAGTCACCCTCACATCCAACTAATTGAATGTGCATGCCTCTATTGAGACAAAAATAGCATGCCCAATAGAAAACGACTTGGAATTAATTATGGACATGTCACCAACAATCTTTTCAAACCTTTACCTATTTATGGCTCTAACAATGCCTCTACTTCACTAAGTAAAAATCCTTATCCTTGCTATCATATGTAACATATTAAAGAGATACAAAAAAACATTAAGATTTTGAAACTCGTGATTATGTAAATGCAAGCACAACTCCAAACCTTTGAGCTTTCCAAAGAGATAAATTTATTCCCACTCATTCTAATACCTTGATCCTCGTCAAATACAAACCAAGATTTGTTGATTTTTGCATACTTACAATAATTTATTTTTATTTCTATTGAACTAATAATTTAACAACTATTACTTTTATGCAATTATGTTTTTATATTATGCCGAGAGGCATCATATAGTCACAACAATGAGTCTGTGTACATTTGAAACCACTACATTTATTTTGAGAGGCATTGCTGGCAGTGAAGATGAAAGTGGAGGCATTACTGGTGGTGAATGTCAAAAATGGAGAAGTAACGCATCACAACTGTTTCAATTGAAGTGCTCACTCTTGCAATCACCATTTTTGTAATGCCAAACTCTTCCACTCCCAATGTAACAAGAGACTATAACTGATATGAGTTTTTTCATGATATATCTACCTATGCACTTTTAATTCCTCATTTATTTTGCTCTCTTTAAGATTAGGAAAAGCATGATGTGGAAGAGCTATTTGATTTGGAGCGACTGCAGAATGTGGGGTAGGAAGTGGTGTAAAGGTTTACAGAGTGCAACAACCAATTCTATGTTGTAGATTATGCAAATTCTTCTCCTATACTGATGATTTTTTATGTCCAATCTCACTGGATTTAATGCAAGAGCCCGTTATTGTATCCATAAGGAAAACATATGATCTGGCATCCATTACGAACAAAATATGGAACCAGCATCTTTGTCGATATCACAATGGATTAAACCAGAGATTATTCTTGCTTACAGACAGAACGACGAGCTGTTGCAGCCAGACCATGGCAACTCAGATGCTTTTGATATGTTGAATATTTTGACTAAATACTATTTTTTAATCTAGCTTCTCTTCCTTTGCTATTTCTATATAGCTATTAATACAAAGCTTTTAATGACCAATCAAGGTTTTCTTACTTGTCAATGGATTTCAGATGGACTTTGCACCATGGGTAGGTTTATTGTCACAAAAGCCACCATTTTAGTAGTCAGGTGTTAAATGTATGTGTTTTTCTTTTTTGTAATTAGTCTTTTAAGATATAGAATTTGTGTAGTGTGATCTAAGTTCAAAAATCCTAGGATCTAATTCACTGTTTGTCACAACTGAAAAAAATGCATTTTCACTATGGTCTGCAATCAATTTCAAACTCTCCAAGAAGATGAACCAATCTACTAGCTCTTCTAAACAATTTAAACAACCTCTGATAAAAAAAAAATTGTCAATATTTCGTTATCTTGATACTCCATTAATCATATTCTTGTCTACTGAATTATGAAATGAGAAGAGAGTTAACACTTGAAATAATCAATTCTTAGAGACATCTACAACAATAACATCAACCTAGAAAATCCAAAAACTTTTTAAAATGCTTTACTAACACCTTTGTTCTTTAAAGCCAAGGAAAATCTTGTGTAGCAATAAAAACATAAGAATGAATTCATAAGTGAAATCTGCAAATAAGCATGTTGCAGCAAATAATAATTGTCATAAAATTGATTTAATGCTAAAATTAAAAACCACATTAACAGTTTAGTTTTTGGCGTTCAATACATTCTAAATAATGAGCAATATGGAACCATTATATGGAGTCCAAAATAGTCTGGAAGACTACAAAAATTAGAAAAAAAAAAGTGTGTTGATTTATTCCTCTAAACAGCAATAAAAGGCGCCCAAAACAACAATGAAATGGTGTTGAAGTACTATTAAAAAAACAACTAACTACAACTAAAAATGAAAATAGAAACCTTAAAAAAAAAGCAAAACTGCTAGAAATGTGGCTCTTCAAATTAGGATTAGGGTTGAATTAGGGATAGGGTTAGTGTTAGGCATCAATTAGGATTCAATTAGACTTCAATTAGGGTTGAGCTTAGGGTAGGGTTAGGGTTTAATTAGGGTTAGGGTTAGTGTAGGGTTTAATTAGGGTTAGGATTATAGTCAGTGTTATAGGATAAAGCTTGGGGTAAAGGTTAGGGTTTGGATTAAGGTTGGAATTAGGGTTATAACTCAAATAGAGTTAGAGTTAGGCACAATTAGGGTTTGAGTTAGGGTTAATTTTAGGTTAGCGTAAGGGTTCACCTAGGGTTAGCTTTTAATTATGGTTAGGTTTAGGTTTCAATTAGTAATTTTTTTTTTTATAAGATAAGCAGGGAAGGGCCCTGATCCCCTAGTAACAATAGCAGATCAAAAAGAGCAGTAGAGGTGGGAAACAACACCACCATCTACACCAAAAAACAACATCAGATTGGCTCGCAGGCCCAAATGTAAAACCATTACCATAGTCCAGCCATTATCTATCAAAAACAAAAAGTTTTTACCAACATACTTTAAACTACATAGACCATTAATTAATTCCACAATATTCCAGGTGGATTCCACCAAATCTTATAGAAAAAAACTGAACAGTCCCATATATAAGTAAAATTCAAAAAACCCATCAAAAAGCAGAAAAACAGCAAACCAAGCCATTAACTGGCTTTCTTTAATAGGTCCCCCTACTCTCTTAAGAGAGCCACATATTCACGCTAGTCAGGTCCCTCTGTTTCATCCAGCAGTTTTAGGGCATCAGATTTCCCTTGCTTCTTTAATTTTCTGGTAAGCTCTGTTTCTCCCGAGGCTGCTCCCAACATCACATGTCTCATCAACCTGTTAGTGACTCTCATCAGAGTAACCAATTCCTTTTCCATATATCCTCGAACTGAACCTGCAAAAAGTTAATCTACTTTTTAAAAATTCATTACTCAAATCTTCAGCTTTATTCTCCAACCCAGAAAACCCGACATCCTGTTCATTCCTAGCTTCAATCTTTTCCTCATTCGACTCTGCTTGCTCCTCCTCTTCCTCATCTTTTTCCTCCTTCAATTCATCTTCCCCCATTTCGTAGGCTGTGTCCTCAAAATCTAAATCTTCAGATTCATCATCTTCCTGAACCTCGAACTCCTCATAACCCAGGACCTCCTCCACATCCACAGACACTTTTTGTTTCCCCTTTTACTCTTTCGAGGCCACCTTTGCCAGTTGGGCAGACCTTCTTCAGAGTTAGAATTAGAGTTAGAGTTAGAATTCAATTACAATTAGGTTTAGGTTTAAGTTGGAATTAGAATTCAATTAGTTTTAGGGTTAAACTAGGGTTAGTATTAGGATTCAATATAAAAGGATTAAAGTTAGGTTAGGGTTCTAAAATAAAGCTAGGGGTTAGCATTAGGGTTAGGGTTTAATTAGGATTTGGGTTGTGGTTTAGGTTCAATTAGGGTTAAAATTTAGGTTCAATTAGGGTTGAAATTCAATAGGTTAGGATTAAGGTTAGGGACCAAGTTTAATTAAGGTTGAATTTCAATAGGGTTAGGGTTAGCATTCTAAGATAAATCCTAGGGTTAGAGGGTTTGCAATCAAATAGGGTTAGAGTTAGGGTTATATTTTTATTATGGTTAGAGTTAGGAGTTACAAATTAAGATTAGGGATAAGGTTTGAGTAAAGGTTACGGTTAGGATTATAGGATTAATTAGTGTTAGGGCTAGGATTTAATTAGGGCTACGATTCAATTAGGGTGGGTTAGGATTCAATTGATGTTCAATTATAGTTAGGGTTAAAGTAAGCTTAGGGTTAGGGTTCATTTAGGCTTAAGTTTAGGGTTTAATTAGGATTATAGTTAGAATTAAAGTTAGGGTTAGTGTTTAGGTTCAATTAGGGTTGAGATTCAATGGGTTAAAATTAGGGATCTGGTTCAATTCGGGTTGAATTTCAACAAGATTAGGGTTATGGTTAGGGTTAGGATTCTAATATAGATCCTAGGGTTACGGTTTGCATTCAAATAGGGTTAGGGTTAAGATTTCCAAGATAAGATTAGGGTTAGGGCTGAAGTAAGGGTCATGGTTAAGGTTAGGGATTAATTAGTGTTAGGGATAGGGTTTAATTTGGTTTAAGATATTTAATTAGAGTTAAGGTTAGGGTTTAATTGATGCTCTATTAGGGTAAGGGTTATAGAATAAAGTTTGGGGTTAAGGTTAGGGTTGGGGTCAAAATTCAACTAGGATTAGGGTTAGGGTTACAATTACTATGAATTAAGATTCAATTAGGATTTAATTAGGGTTATGGTTAGGGTTCATATTCAACTAGGGTTAAGATATACATCTAGAGTTATGGTCAGGGTTTATATTCAATTAGGGTCAGGGTTCAACTAAGGTTACTATTAGGATTCAAATATAGTTAGGGTTAAAGTTAGTTTAGAGTTAGGGTTTAATTAGGGTTAAGGTTAGGGTTTAATTAGGGTAACAGATATAATTAATGTTAGGGCTATTATTATGATCAATTAGGGTTGAACTTCAATAATTTAGGGTTACCATTAGGGATTTGGTTCAATTAGGATTGAATTTTAATAGGGTTAGGGTTAGGGTCAGGGTTCTAAGATAAATCATAGGGTTAGGGTTTACGTTTGATTAGGGTTGGAGTTAGGGTTATATTTATATTAAGGTTAGACTTAGGAGTTATAAGTTAATATTAGGGTCAGGGCTAGAATAAGGGTTAGGTTTAGGGTTAGAGATTAATTATTATCAGGGTTAGGGTTTAATAAGAGTTAAGATTCAATTAGGGGGTTACTTTCAATTAATGTTCAATTAGGGTTAGGGTTCTATAATAAATTTTTGTGTTATGGTTAAAGGGTTGGGGTTATAATTCAACTAGGATTAATGTTAGGGTTAAAATTGCAATAAGTGTTGAGATTAAATTAAAATTTAATTAGGATTATGATTAGGGTTTATATTCAATTAGGGTAAGGTTTGAACTAGTGTTAAGATTAACATTCAATTATAGTTAGATTTATAGTTAGGTTAGGGATAGGGTTCAATTAGGGTTAGGGTTTGGTTTTCATTAGGGTTACAATTAGAATTAAGGTTTTTGTTAGAATTATGATTATGAATAGGGTTAGAATTATTGTTAAAGTTATAATTATAGTTAAGGTTATAATTTGGATTAGCATTAGAAGTAGGAAAAGGGTTAAGCTTATAATTCTAATTCTAACACTAAAACTAACACTATTTTTCAACCACCCTAATTCGATAACTAACATTAATTCTAATTACAACTCTAACCCTAATGCTAACTCTAATTATAATTCTAATCCTAACCCTAACCCTAATACTAAGTTTATTTCTAACCCACCCTAATTCTATAATTAATGCTAATTCTAATTGCAAACCTAGCCCTAATTCTAATTATGTCTCTTATCATAATCCTCACTCTAATCATAACCCTAACACTAACCTTAATCATGACTCTAATTGTAACCAAAACATTAACTTAAACACTAACCCTAACCCTAATTATCTCTAACTAAAACCCTAACCCAATCCTAACCATGAACCTAACCCTAACCCTAACTTTCATCCTAACCGTAAACCTAACCATAATTTTATCTCAAACTATAACCCTAACCTTAACCTTAAACCTGACCCTAATCATAACCATAGCCCTAATCCTAACCCTAATTCTATCTCTAATTGTAACCCTAACCATACTCTTAGTCATAAACCTAAACCAAACCCTAACCCTAATCCTAAGTCTATGTCTAACTATATCCCTAAACCTAACCTAAACCTAACCAAAACCATAATCATAATTGTAACCCTAACCCTAATCTTACTATTAACACTAATCCAACCATAATACCAAATTTACCTCTAACCCTAACCCTAAACCTAAACCTATCCCAAGTGTTAATCCCAAATGTAATCTCCAACCCTAACCCTAACCCTATTGTTAACTTTAACTGTAACCCTAACCCTATTCATAATGTTAACCCCAATCCTAACCCAAACCTTAACGCAAACCCTAACCCTAACCCCAATCCTAACCTTAACCTTAATGCATGCCCTAACCCTGACCCTAACCCTAAGCCCAATCCTAACCCTAACCTTAACACAAACCCTAACCCTAACCCTAACCTCAATCCTAACCCTTACCTTAAAGCAAACCCTAACCCTAACACCAATCCTAAACCTAACCTTAACACAAACCCTAACCCTATTCATAATCATAATTCTAATAAAAACCTTAACAATAATTTTAACTCCATTGTTAACTTTAACCGTAATCCTAGCCCTAACCCTATTGTTAACTTTAAACATAACCCTAACCCTATTCATAACGTTAACCCCAATCCTAACCCAAACCTCGATGCAAACCTTAACCCTAACCCTAACCCTGACCCTAACCATGATAAATTTATTTTCCATGTTGTGTTGTGAATACTACTAGCATATATATATATAAACGTCGAGAGATATCCTTCTCGAGGCGTCTATTGCACTTTTATGTGAGTAATTGATTAAAAATAGACGTCTTGAAAAGAATATCTCTCAACATTTTTATATATATTATTAATAAATAATATATATATGCTAGTTATGTATGACTTTTAAAAAAAAAACCTCCAAATTCCTATTCCTAACTTTTACTTTTGAAACCTAATTATGTATGTTACCTTTTAATTTTAATATATAATCTTAAAAAAGAAACCTTATGAAAGGCACCATCGCATAAACTTATCTATAAACATGAAAATGTTTTGCAGATTCCTTACTCTATAAAGGCTACTAATGCCTTCGCTCACTATTTTATACTCTATTAAAAAACTTAAAACATATTTAAGAAAAAAAAATACTTTTAACGAGGCATTGAAGGGCATATTTGTGGGATTATTATTATTAGGATCGTGTTCCTTACGTGCATTACAAGGTAAATTCAAGTTTTATCCCTCCAAAAGAGTTACCATCATTAAAAAAAAACTATATTATTTTATGAAATATTATTAAGAATGAGTTGGAAAGACAAAGGATCGATGGTCACGTGCAAATGGCCCACTTTTCACAATTATCGTCAAAATTAGCATAAAGATTACACATTACCAGCTTTAATTAACTTTTATTTAATTCTCGTAGTTTATACATAATTTATGGTGATATTTAAGCTAAAATTTATCACTTAAAAACAAATTAAAAAATACGAAAAGTCAATTAAAAACTTTATATAAAAGATGACACATGGATTTTATAGGAAAAAATGGTTGTGTAGAGTTTTATTTTAGTTATTTTGAATGAAAGTAGGCTTTCATTTCAAGTGTGACCTTTTTTTTTAAAAGATTGTATAGTTCGAGAAGATGTACTATTATCTTATGTATCACTTTCATTTGTTAATAATTCTAGGGATGGAATTAGGTGGTATTGCTAAACATTAAGATGGAATAAGTGGATTTTCATAGAACAAAGTGTTTTATAAAAATTGTTTCGAAATTTGGTATTTTTGTTTGAAAGATAGTTTTGGGATTCTAAAATAAATTCAGACATGTTCAAAATACAAGCAAGTTATTTCTTAAGTGATTGTTTTTTTCAAGGAATAATATTGCTTTCTTTGAGAATCTATGTACCACTAAAAAAACATAATTATTATCATGTTTTGTTGTAGGGTAGCCTAAGAGAACGTCCATGGAAATAGATTCCCACACTTTTTTTGGAATTAGTAAAAACCACTCAAACAAACCTTTTCTTACTTTGAAGGTTATCTTTCATATGTTTGTGGGCTCAATGGGAATCCGATAATATCCAAACTCAAGGTCAATCGTGGTAAAGAACTTTGCATTGTGGAGCTAGTCCAACAAGTCCTCAATCCTTGGAAGAGGGTAGTTGTTCTCCATAGTGATCTTGTCAAGAGCTATGTAGTTGTTGGCCTCATTTTTTACCCTACAAATATTAAACTTTTCATGCTCATGGAATTGGCATGTGTCATCAAGTCATTATCTTGCATTATATGATGATAAATTATGTTAACCTCCTTTATGATATCAACTTATGTGAGTCCAAAATATTAAACACTTTAATAATTTATCTTCAATCGCAAATATTCCCAATCATTCTCAAATTTCAAATCACTTGTCAAAATGAATTCATCACCATTTTGAGATACATTTTAACATTGTTGTTATCAATTAGATTCTTAGTGTATAAGATCATGAGATTGTTTGAAAAACTAAAAAAATGTAAAACAAGATTGATTTTAATAAAACTTCAAATTCAATTCCAATTACAACTACTCTCCAAGCATGAACTCATGACCATTTAAAATTGGAATGATTAAAATATCAAAGTATGGATAGGACACATGAACCATTGGATATAGACCTTTCTGAAGAGATGGTGGAATTTTGGTTGAAAATGTTTTGATTGGAATGCATGTGAATATGGAAATAGGGACCAATTAAAACTATTGATCATATATAAACATGTCGACCTTTTTCAAAGCTCTCTAACCTTCCAAACCACTAAAAACATTCAAAGTGACCATTTCATGGCTTTCAAAACCTATCGACAAGCACCCTAACGACATCAACGAAGACTGAATAGCTCTATAAATTTTCCACACTCAAAATACAATAATGAAAATGCCTTTGTTGTACCAACATCCTCTTTCCTACATCAAGATGGGAGTTTTAGAGCAGTATATGAACATCTATCAAAGTGTAAAGGCTATTCAACATAATGCACCAACAAGATATGGTCTCATCCACTCCAATGATCGCAACATTTGCATTAAACAGACTTGTTGAAAGAGATTTTTAAAATCATAAAGAGGTTTAGAGGTTGTGTGAAGAATGCAATCAATGTTCAATGAGTTCTATGAACTTCTAAATTCTTGACACAATGTTGATTAGTTAAAAAGCTTTAGAATATTTAATATGTAGCTTGAAATCTCTTGAAATGTTGACTCACTATTCTGCATGTGGAAAGGTTCATTCAAAAGTCTTCAAAAGCTCATTGTAATTGGAGAATTTAGATTCATTTTCAACATTTATAGTAGCTAGCAAATTATTTAAGAAGACATACACAAACAATGTTGGTAATTTTTCTTGTTCATTAACCTTCTAAATTCCTCAAGTATGAAAAGTTTAAGAAACTTTAAAAAAATGTTAGTAATTTTGACACTTCAAATACCTCTTAAAATGTCAATGTGGAATAATACATTAAAAAATCAACAAGTGTTTTGAGAAGCGTTGGCAAGAGACACTGCAAATGCTTTCAGGTGTTTTCATTGATGGAAACCCTAGTCGGTGACTAATTTGCACGTCATCATTTGCTCCCACCGGCAATCAGTCTGTAAACAGTCAAAAGAACAGAGCATCCAGTAGTTTGGTGATCATGGATTCACGTGCAATTTTTTTGTTACTATTTTGAGTTGTGGATCTCATGGGAGGTTTATCAACATATTTCTTATGTTATCCAAAAATCTTAGTGCCTCGTACCAAGCTATGTGTAAGTTTGGAGATTCGGTTGATATCTTTCTGTTTATCAGTGTTTTGTGGCCGACTAAGTTGATATAATGTGTTGCGGATATTCAAGGAATGTTTATTTGAATATTTTTATGTTTGATCATTATGTTTTGGGTCCAAGCTAAGTTGTGGATGACCGTTGTGGATGCGCATTGGATATTACTCAAGATTTGAGCCGACAATTGCTAATATTTTTAAGTTTTATTGAAGCCAACTTGTAGCGACTAAATCCTTTGTTGCGGATATATATATAAGTGAACAATTATATCATTTTATGTGTTTGAAAGATGTGTTGAAGGGTGTTTGTGATTATCTAAAGGTTGATTAAGTGAATATGCACATTTTCACTTATGCATCAAGGTTTTTGTAGTGTGAGTTTGTGCAAAACAAAGCAGAATTGTCGAATCAGTCAGAAGGACAGAAGATTGACTGTTGAGCTTAACCAGAACTGTAATCAAGCATTTGTAGATGCTATTCCTTTAGTTCATTCTCTTGGATCTAATCCAAACCATTGTAAGGAAGTGAGACTTTCTATTCTGAGCAGTGAGCTCTAGGCAGTGTTCCTGAATGCAAGTGCATTCCCATTTTGTAATCTTTCTTTTGGGTATACTCAGATTATATTGTGGATTGGCCATCCA
Source organism: Sequoia sempervirens (assembly GCA_007258455.2). Classification (NCBI taxonomy): domain Eukaryota; kingdom Viridiplantae; phylum Streptophyta; class Pinopsida; order Cupressales; family Cupressaceae; genus Sequoia; species Sequoia sempervirens. The sequence goes on along the minus strand of VDFB02092327.1, from coordinate 159,029 downwards.
CCGTGGTTTTTCCCCTGACAAGGTTTCCACATAAAAATCCTGGTGTTATGGTGTTGTGATTGTTTGCCTTTTTTTCATGCATATTTCTTTTGTTGAAAGCCTAAGTGAGTTAAGGATTAGAATAATAAATCTAATTTTTGGACAACACCGATTCACCTCCCCTCTCAATGTTGCTTGTTTCCAACAAGAAGTACCTAAGGCACCTTACAAATAGATTGTGAAGCCCATATAAATGCTAGAAAATAGTTAGTGTCACAAAGCATCTAAAACCTAATTACAAGAGTAGGTAAAATATTCACATAGGCTTGTAGTTTGCAAAATGTAATTATTTGATCTTTCATGTTGTCATACTTATAGCTAAAGCATAGGATGCATGTGAATTTTATCAAGTTGTAATATTTTCATATTTATCTATTTAAAGTAGAATGGGGAGTATCAAGACATACAAAGCCAATTTATCAAGATTATAGATGGACTTACAAGAACTTTTAGCCAATGCCTTTGTGGAAGTCCACATTTGTGTCAAGGAGGAAGGAAATATGGCATAGTGTGAACTTTGTATGTGCCAATGATGGATTTTGATTACCAAAATTTGCATCATATAATCATAAGAATAAATTGAAAATGGTGAAGATAATACTGATATTAAAGAGCATAATAATAACTAGAACTATGGAGAGAAAGATCATAATAGCTAGATCACTCAATATGACTTCACAAGCATTGTAAAGCTAACGAATGGTTATCATTTGTGATGAAATCATGATAGTAGGCATCTAGTAGATAATTCATTGTTATATGCATGTACTCTCAATATGATTTCACAAGCATTGTAAAGCTAACGAATGGTTATCATTTGTGATGAAATCATGATAGTAGGCATCTAGAAGATAATTCATTGTTATATGCATGTACTCTTAGTGTTGAATTTTGATAGGTACCTAAAAAATATTTGGACACATGAAAAGAATTGACAAAAATAAAATAAATATTTATGTTTATACCAGATGTGGCAATCACCATCTTCTTTTGATATTGATTCTCTTGTCTGCAAGTACTTGTTTCTTGATACAATAAGTTTATGTAGCCCAAAAATAAAGTTAAATCTACAATTGAAATATGTCGGTTCCTTGGAGCATGTAGAAGAAAAAATGACAATAACAAGGCTTGAGGATGTATTAATGTTTGCTACAAAGTTCAAGATGGTTTTAAATGAGGGAAACTACCATGTTTGATCAAATAGTCATAGCTTATGGTGGAAAATTGGAAACTACCTTGAGAAACGAGGATTATCCAATTGACAATAAACTTGATACCTTGAGACTATCTTGAATAACTAGCATGGGAATCTTACTTTTTGATTCAATTTATAGTCACATTTTGCTATTGAAGCATTAAAACCTTAGAGGCTGCAATCTCTTTCTCTCCTCTTGGAAAATGGCATTACATCCTTTCTTTCTATTTTTTTTAATTCTTTACACTTTTCAAATATCACTTAAGCCACCTTTATGACTCAAAAATGAATTTAAAATTATAAAATTAGAATTTCAAGAATCAATTATAAAGGAGTTACAAAAGAAAAGGTTATATATATGAGATCACTTTTTGTAAAGGGAGTTCTTTCCAAATACTTTTTTATTCTCACATATTGTAGAAAAGGGGAGTCTCTAAGCTCTAATTTCAAAATAAAATAAAGGGACATTACTCATCTATGAGCAAGTGTGTTACATCTTTATGTTGTATATTTTTCTTATGTCAAATTTATATCCTTTTATGGGGATTCTCTCTTTCACTTGGTGAATGCAAATAGTTTTCTTTTCTTCTTAATGTAGTACTAGATGTAATATTGAGTTATTTCATAATTTGTGCATCTAAAAACCCTAGGTGAATGTCTCATTTCTTATGTTAGGTAATATTTCCTCATTTAAACCTTATTTGTAGTTTTCCTTCAAACCATCTTTTTTATGGGAATAAATTTGTGTTTGTTCCTCTTTTTCCAAAAAAACATTATTTTCTAGAAAAACAAGGTTATTGGCTCCATATTATCCTTATCTAGGATTTCCTCTTCTTGTTTCAATTTTAGTTTATTTACCCTTCCTACTTTCTAGTTAAAATTATACCCCTTAAAAATTCAAAATTATATCTTGTGAGGGAGTTGTACCTCTTAAATATAGAGGATGATCATTAATCCAATAATGATCTCTTCAATTTTTGTAAACTTTGTCGTTTCCTATTAGGCAAGTCAAACTATTTCCAATGAAATATTACAATGAAAAGTCTATTTATTAATATTAGTCAATGCTCCAAGTGTCATGTTTCATATTTGCTAGCATAATTAGGATGCCACAAGGTGATAAGCTTGGCCATATATATTTGTAGATACCTAAAATTGTCTCTCAATATAATTTTGTTGCTATCAATCCACTTAACATCACCACTTCTAAGTTAGTTAAATAAATTATATTTATTTGATTAATTATTCGAATTTATCTTCTAACACTAATTAAATTAATTAACCTAGTCATTCTTCTAGCATTAGTTGAATAAATCATGACTATTTATTCAATTAATCATTCTTCTAAAGTCCAACCTTAAATAAATGAATTCAATTTTTATTTAAGCCTATCATGTGCATTGCCAAAAAAAAAAAAAAAAATTATTTAATTTCCTTTTCTCCTCTCACATCATTAGTACATGCTAAAGCTAATTATTTAAATATCTAACTAATTATTTGCTCAAATGAAAGCATGATTAGTTGATACAAATCTTTCCCAAGTTCCTAGAATGTACGTGTGTCCAAAAACTAACTTTTGATGTAATTTTGACTCATTCTTCCCATTTATCCAAAATTATTCTCATGAAATCTCATCCATCCATTTTATCAAGAAGATCTTGACCCTTCAAACAAATCTAAAAAAAAATGGTTTTCCAAAAAGGTCCTTTTTGATCCTCACCTCCTTTATTTTTTAAGAAAATATCATCTATCAAGTCTCCTTGAATCATGGAGTTACTTTTATGCACCAATTGCAAGGTTCCACATGGATACCTCTCACAACTTCAAAGTTCTCAATCAATCCCAACCCTTGATCTCCAAATTCAATCCTATCCATTAATCAACCATCCCAAAAATCTACAAATAACATTTCCTGTAGGATATTTACAAAATTATCAATCCATGAATGCAAGGTTATTTTTCTAGTGTGAGAATCCACATACCAAAATTTGAAGCAAATCCACACTCCTAGTGTCCAACAAGAGACCTTGAGAGAATTTATTTGAGTTTTTCGCCTTTAGGTGCACTTTCCTCTTAAGCTCAACTGGAGGTACTAATTGGACATAAGGAAAAGGTTTTAATTTGTAGGTTTAAGTCTTTCTCTTGTGTCTCTTTCTCTCTTTTCCATAAGATCCTTTATCCACAAATTCACAGATCTATCCCTTGATCTCCTCATTCTATAGAAACTATTTATGGTACACATAATCATTTGGTAAAGGTATTCTAGGAATCACATCAATTGTATACTTACTACATAATGTGCAAGCACTCTCTTTGGTGGAAGAAAGATATCCTTGTACTTTACCAACTTATGGTTCAACTCTAAGATCTCTACCAATGCTACTAAAGAAGTTTTGATATGTTTTGTTCTTGCAAGAATGTTCTTATGTTTAGGTCTTACCATCAAAAGCACAAACTTCTTACTATAATCAACTATAATTTTATGTTGTTTGACATTGATGAGTGAAAGTTTAATTACTACCTCTAGTATGCAGTAGCTATTATCACCAACAACTAGGACTCTATTTCTTGAATTTACCTCATATATTGCATACTAATGAAAAATTTATGGCTTCCCAAGTGAAATAACATATGCCTCTAATGAAGTGATATTGTAGAGGTTTATATCTTGAAAAAGGCTTAATATTATACACTAGTTGGCACTACCAAATGATGTGTTTCTTATAGCCTACACTGAACCATCCAATGGAGTATGGATATGGATGAGGCATCAATGAAAATTTCAATCTCTAAATTGATTTAGGGGAAATTAGGTTATTTTGACTTCCATTGTCAACAATAAAGTGTACTAGGTGTTTGTTGATCTGCATCTAAGAGTGAAACAATATTTCTACTCCTACTCAATGTCTATAAGGGAATAAGAGATGTTTATAGTACTCACAATGTGACTAGGATTAGTTTTCATGAATTTATTATATTTTTTTTCCTATGCTATAGAGTTGTCTCCCTTTGGTTATACAAGCAAATATTTCCAAGAACAATATTCTTCTATGGAATGAGTACCAAAATTGTGAATTGTGCACCACTTGCTATTCGTAGACTACATATTATTATGATAATTTTTTGGTTGTTACTTCTATAAATGGCATCGAGATCCATTTCTTATTCTATACTTTTTCTTAAACAAATTAGATTGTGGCTTATTCAGAGATGTAGAATCTTCTATCTTGGTTTTGAATTTGGTCTTTGTTTCAAATTTGTAATAAAATATGAGCTTCTCCATTGAAGGAGTTTTGAGGAAATATATATAATATTTAATATGGGTCTCTATCTTGACTATTACTTCAAAATAAGGTTTTTCATTGAATCTTGAACACCTAGTTTAGACACAAAAATATGAAATATGTCGATGTATTCTTCCACTAATTGATCTTGACCTTTGTTCAACTAAGAGAACTTGATGTACTAGTCATCACAGTTTCCTATGAGGTAGAAGGCCTCTTTGAGATCTATAATAAAAATATTCCATATGTTTATAGATGTGTCGAAGTCAACTTCATGTGTTGTGTAGTAGTTAATTTACCATTTATTCATTGAAAGAGAAACTTCTAGAGGAGAAAATATGATTTTCTCTTGGTCAAAAAATTGATTAGCTACATAATATGAACATATTGGTTAAGCTAGTTATCTAGGACATATCTTCTCACCCTCAAATATAGGAATGTCTATATTGATTTGTATCATATATGACATATGACCACCAAATAATTATTGCAAATTGGTAGGGTTTTGAACTTGTTTGAAAATTTTTCAAAACTAATCCATGATACTTACTCATTCACATGTATGGTATTCTTCCAATTCTTCCCAATGTATTTGTAAAGCTTCATCCATAATATTTGGAGAATCTCTAGTGCTAGCATTGCTAATATTATGCCTCCCATTTGAGGATGTGAAGAAAGGTATGATGAAGGGTCTTGTGTTTCAAGCCTTAACTTCTTGTATTTAGAACTTATGTGAGTGGGCACATAAAAAAATATAATTATTTTAGATATCACTCCAATATCACCTAGAAATGACATGAAGTGAGTATACTTTGATACTAATGATTTGGGGCTAAGGGGTAAATATTAGGGGACAACCCAATCAAAGAGATTTGATTAGGTTATAAATGTGAAAATCTTGAGCTATGATATAGATTGATAATATGAAAAGAATAATTGAACAATAGAAATAAAGAGAAGAAAATTAGAATTATAATGGATTTTTTTATTATTATTCTTGGTTATCTACCTGATATGCAATAATAAATGTGTGTCTATCACCTCATGTAACCATTACTCAACCATCATCCTATAAAAAATGGCTATGTACATTCATATGTATAAATGGAGGAATATGAGGTGGTAATTGGATCCTGATGATTCATATTCCCACGGAAACTATAATAATGACAAGTCAAATTATATGGTAATGTTGGCATGGAGTTGTGACTTGTGGTTGGCCAATCCACAATAGTGTGTCCCACTTATGGGACATCTTGATTTTTTCATGAAATTATATATTATTTAGAAAAAAGCAATGATTTAAGCCTCAAGGGATTCCATCTAAAGGGTTTGATTAAAGGGGGTTAGATAAAACCCCCTTAGATCGAACCCCATTAGGTAGAATCCCCTAGGATTAAATAAAACCCTTGATGGAGTCCCCTCAACACCTATCAAAATGCTAAAAAAATTGCTTCACCTTTTGGGGGATCAAATGAAATCATTTAGAAATTTCATTTTGTAAGTATCTAGCCCTTAGAATTAGCCTTATAAAAATTGTAATATATATTATATTTTATTCAATATTTTTTTATAGTGAATGTAGATCCATTACAAAAAATAATGACCTCTATTTAAGACACGAGGAAAAATAACATTGTTAGAAAAATCTCCAAAAATGTACTACACTCCACACAAATTTTCTTATTTCAATAAAAATGAAAAAATAAATTTTGACAAATATGCTACAGGAAATGTGTTATGGAATAGTATAGGTCTAAAAAAATTGTTACTACTAATTTAAAAATTAACAATAAATCAAATATTAATAAAATCTATAAAAACTATCTATGCATTAGAAATTGGAGCTAATGATATAATTCCAATAAATCATGATTTTTTATTTATAGTTAAATTTATGCATTATGGAATAATGTCACTTAATATAAAATAATAGAAAAAAATAAAAAAAATACATATAATTCTTTATTTTTAAAAAAATAGCTTGAATCTACATAGAAATTGCCACAACTCATTAGTTTGCATTGTCCTTAAATTCTTAATCTTTTGTTCCCTATAATTGATACAAAATATATGGATTGAATCTACATAGAAATTTCCACAACTCATTAGTTTACATTGTTCTTAAATTCTTAATTTCTTTTGTTCCCTATAATTGACACAAATTGAAAATATTGATTTTGAGTGTCCTAGTTAGGCCAAAAAGTAGGACACATTATTGTGGGACCACCTAATTTGGAATATAGTGTTGGCCCCATGGTTGTCGTTGCACCAAAAGATTGACCTATTAATTCCTGATACAATCGCCAGAGTTAACGGATCCACGGGAGGCGGTTAGTCCATGTCACAAATCCCGAGGGGAGCGCTAACCATCTACCAACAATCTCCCCCTCAATGTTACTCAAGGGAATTTGAACCTAGAACCTTTGGCTCTAATACCAATTATTGGAGTATAGGACCACTGAGAGGGGGGTGAATCAGTGGTCTAATTACAAATCAAATTTCAATACTAAACTCACTTGTCTGATTCAAAGCAACCTATTGAAACACCTCAATCATTATAGATATTGAATGTGGAGGGAGTCACAAATAACATGAAAATCAGAATATAATACTTGAACAAAGATATCCAATCAATCACAATATAAGAAACCACAAAGAGAAGACATAAGGCCATATTTATGAGGGAAAACCCTAAAAGGGTGAAAAACCACTCTGGACATAAGCTTCATTAGACCTCATTGGTCAAAGCCTTACAAGTTACAAGTTGTGTGCCTCATTGGCTAACAACAAGCCTCACTGGAAATCAACAAGCTTCACTAGCTATAATATGCCTCACTGGAAAATTACACAAGCCTCACTGGAAAAACTCCATGTCTCATTGACAATCTTCAAAAGGAAAATAAAAGATTACAGAAGGAACTACCCTATTTCACTTCAAATCACTACTCAAACAAAGTTTCATCATAGTTTTCTTTCCCTTACCACAGCCTTTTAACATCATTCTGATAAAGCATTCAGCTCTATAATCACCATCATGGCATCATATTTTGATATAACTTCACACTTACCTTTCATAGATCTAAATTCATACAATATTCAATGGCAATCCTCATGTACTAATCAAATAGTGCATCAATCTGAAATCATACTCTCTCCCTTAATAATCTTCATATTCTGATCAAGAAACCATCATCTACACAATCTACCTATCATCATCTTTTAATCAAGAACCATACCCCTGCTCTGAAAAGATTACTGTATCTCTATCAATCATATTTCATCCAAGAAGTTTTCATGAAGGGTCACAGTTATACTTCTGCAATCATCATTCTCATTCCATTCTCAAACTACGGAATATCATACATTGAATACAAAAGAACCTCTCAAAACTCAGCATATTACACACCCTTCACCTTACATACATTCCATCTTCAAAAATTCAAAACCTCCAATACAAAAATCAACTGACCATTGATATTCAAAACCATATTGATTGACAAAACTCCTTCAATGTTTGGCCCCAACCAACAAAACAATTTACCTGTTCATCTTCAAGCAACTGTAACGCAAAGCTAAAAAATACATGACTGTTGAACTCTCATCAAATAAAGAACCTCAGGAAATAGCCATTGGAAGATTTAAATCTACACCTTTGATCTTTAATTACCGCCACATTTATCTTTAAATGACAACCTTTGATCTTCATTCGAATGAATTAAACAAAACCTTCAACCTGCTTGACTGGTTAACACAAAAAAGAGGGGCTACTTTATGAATGGTTTAAAACCCTTAAGCTCGTAACTTAAAGTATGTTTAACTTGCTACGGCAAGTTACCGAGTTTTTAGACCAATAAGCAATATTGCTAAACTCTTTACATAAAGACCTAAATATTAGGGTTTTAGACTCTTTGAAACCAATGAAAAAACCTAAACAAGATCAATATCCCAAAAATCTTGAATGCCTGTGATTAAACTTCAACCTTTGCAAAACAAAACATATACAGTCGCTGAAAGCTTTGATACTTTTAGGATTTTGAACCTTTGATGCTTTGATGCTTTTTTTTATTCTTTGAACCTTTGACAATGAGCTTTGAATGAATCTTGTGCCTTTAAGGCTTATGCACCAACCTTATGAAGACAAACCTTATGCACCAACCTACTGCCACCTTTGACAACTCATGCACCTGTCCTTGACATTTGTTCCTACCTTGACTTTGCATGATGAACAAAAACCTAAACTGCTTCAAGTGAACCTTTGAATGACACTCTATAGAACCACCACAAGAACAAGCAAAGTATCCTTGAATGCATTAATCAAATCTGTGATATCAAACAACTCAATTTGAGAACCATAAACATCATGAACTAAACCAATAACAAACCTTCACTTTGAATACCCTAAATGACCTTTGACGTTAATGAAGCAATGATGAAATGAATGATGAAGCAATTTTGCATCTACACCAACAAATGACATCAACCTAACCCATTCAAAAATCAATCTATATGTTAGAGTTATCATGCATTAGCTAATAATTAATTAATCTTTAATTGATTATTAGTCTAATTTATTCTCACACACTTTAGCTAAACTTAGGAATGTTTTATTAGTTGAGTTAATATTAGATCATTATGTCACATCTCATGTGATGTTGACACTTGTCATGATCCGATCATTTCTTATTTAGGGCTTTTCTCTTATAAGCATTCAACCCTTATTATAAATATCACTCGGATATTATTCACGGGAAATATCACGGCTTTCATATCTTCTTGAAAGCTTCTTCTATAACTTTTTCCTTGATGATGAATATAGCAATTCTTGTTTGTAGATCTCTTGCGTGGAAGGTGTCTTTGTTGTTTGATCCTATGGCTCATGATTTTTTGCTTGTTTCACAATTCTAATATGGTATCAATGTGTGGATTCAGTGAACCCCTTCTTGATTTATGAGGTTTACTTCTTCAACAAGGGTTGCAAGCTTCAGATCTGAATCCCCTTTGCTCTTTTTTGCAAATTTTGGAGGTGGGCAAATTTTTAGTGCTTTTTGGCATGAAAAGGACCTCACCGTTGGATCCAAAACTGCTAGAATAGTCAAGATTGACCTCTGTTTCGTCAAATTTGGCTTCCATTTGTCAGATTTGTGAGGGTTTGAAGAAAGGGCCTTTGTGCTGATTTTTTGAAGCCTTTTGAGCCAAAACAGACCTCACCATTGCGCTCAGAAGGCCTAAAAACCCCTATTTGCATATATAATTTGTCAATTTTGGAGCAGATCACCCAAGGACAAAAATTTTGTACCTAGCAGGGGCCATACGGCCTCCTGCACGCATCTCGAGGTAAAAAATTCATAAAAGAAAAATCATTATTTTTTTCTGCAAAAATTTCCAGCAATTTTTAATTGAAAAAAATTATGTTTTTAAAAAAAAGCTAAAATTTTAAAAGCTTTTGAAAACATTTTTTTGTTTTAAAAAAGTGAAAAGCATGTAAAGGTACCTACGCAAGTACAGACCTGTGCAGGCCTATGTAGGTACCTGCACAGATACGGACCTGTGCAGGCCTACGCAGGTACCTGAGCCCATGTGGGTGGGGGTGGCCCATGTGCCCCACCTGGCCCCTTCAATTTTTTTATTTTTTTATTTTCAAAAAATATGAGTTTTTTTTAAATATTTTTTTCTTTTTCAAAAAAAGGGTTTTTATATGTTTTTAATTTAAAAAATGTAATAGTTTTTAGCGGACCTCAAGTTTTCGGCACTCCACCATGGGGGGGGCCACCCACTCCCCCCCAATTTTTTTTTTTTTTAATTTTTTTTTTTTTTTCAAAAAAAATATGGGTTTTTTACATATTTTTTTAATTTAAAAAAAATGTAATAATTTTTTTGGCATTTTTTCACTTTAAAATAAAATGGCCATTTTTTTCTTTTTTATACAAAATAATGCATTGTAATTGGAGAATTTTTACCAACATTACTAAATCTGGCGGCTCTCTATATTTGGAGGAGTTTTTGACAAATTTGGAGGAGTTTATTTTTGCCCTACTCAGCCCCTCTCCATTGGGCTTTTCAGTTTTGTACCTCGACTTCCAGAGGTCGTATCTCAGCCATATAGTGGTCTTTTTGAGTGCAATTGTTTTTGAAATGGGGTGGAATTTTGTGCTCTTTGCAGTGGTGCAGGTATTTTTCAGTTTTGACTTCTGGTTTTTTCCATAATTCTATTTTCTCAATGTTGTTACTGTTTAGTTCTTATTTTTGGAAACTTCAATGGGCCATATCTTCTGCATCCAGACACATTTTTGGGTGCCATTTTTTTTTAAAGTGCATTTTTTTTCGTGTACTTCATCATGGTGCTACCATTTTCCTCTTATTCTATATGAGAATTGTATTTTCAGCATGTTATCTTTTTTGGAACTTATGGGCTCACATTGCATGTACTTATAATTTTGTAAATGCACTGAGATAAAGTGCCTTTGTATTGCACATGTATTTTGGGATTCTTGCACATCACTTTGTGCCTTATTGTACTCGCACTATGATATAAAGTGCCATGGGGGTTGATGTTTTCCTTTGTTTTCCTTCATACCTTTCTCATGTGTATGTGACTTTTGTTTTCACATCCTTTATACCTGCTTGTACTTTCATGTCTGCACCTTTAGATGTTCTTGGTTCCTCTTCATGCACTACTTTCAGGCATTCAATTTTAGTGTACCTATCATGTCTCTCCATTTTCAACATTATGGGGGATTTTTATTGTTGGTGCTATTGCTTCCTTGGTTTCGTTGGAGTGAGCTATGTATATAGTAATTGTTCCTATGTAATAGGCGGATGCAGCGCCTGGTTACCCATGCATTTCAGTGAGATGAAGCACTTACCATATGGACACTCTTGCATTCCTATTTCTGGAGGCGACCTTCCATTTTCACTTGATCAGTTCTTCATACTATTGGTACTTGTTCCATCTGTATCTTCGAGTTCCAGATGTTTTTTCCTTAGTTTTCCATCATATTCAAGTAGTGTCATTGAGGGCACTTGAATGAAAATTCTTGTCTTCTTGATCCTAATCACAGGGGAGGTTCTTTCAGCATTTCAGCAGTCCTTCTTCGACAGTGTTTGCAGCTTCTTCATGCTTTTGGATGTTCCTTTGTTCCTATCTTTTGGGACAACCTTGCCTTGTTTGGAGGCTTCTTCAGTCCTTCACTTGGCTTTCAACTCTTCTTGGAGTGGAGTTTTTCCCATGAGGTTTTCTCTATTTCTCCACATTATAGAGATCTTTTGTTTGTACATGGGTACCTTACTTGGCCTTGTTTGTCTGGACCCATCTTGCATTCTCTTTTTTAGGGTGTTTAGCTTCTCCCTAAGTTCATCTTAAGGGGGGTGTTAGAGTTATCATGCATTAGCTAATAATTAATTAATCTTTAATTGATTATTAGTCTAATTTATTCTCACACACTTTAGCTAAACTTAGGAATGCTTTATTAGTTGAGTTAATATTAGATCATTATGTCACATCTCATGTGATGTTGACACTTGTCATGATTTGATCCTTTCTCATTTAAGGTTTTTCTCTTATAAGCATTCAACCCTTATTGTAAATAACACTCGGATATTATTCACAGGAAATATCATGGCTTTCGTATCTTCTTGAAAGCTTCTTCTGTAACTTTTTCCTTGTTGATGAATATAGCAATTCTTGTTTGCAGATCTCTTGCGTGGAAGGTGTCTTTGTTTGTTGTTTGATCCTGTGGCTCGTGGTTTTGTGCTTGTTTCACAATTCTAACACTATCAGCCTTTGACATCAATGACAAACTCCGTTCAACACATAGGTGCTAATTAGGATATGGATATTGTTGACAAAACTATGAAGGTCACCATGTATCACCCAAGATTTGTGATACGTTCTATTGATCTAGATCCTCAAATAAGTGCAAGATAATGGGTACATTTTGAGGGGTAAAATGTAGGGGAAAAAAATGCCTCAAGGAATGGGTACCCATTCTTGCAAAATCATATATCTACTTTTGAGAAATTGATATTCATTACAATTTAGAGTCTTAAAGCTAAGTAGATACCCATTAGTAATGAAGACCCATTATTAACATATATCTGTTTAGTAATAGGTATATGTTACAAATGGACAGTTGATTATTAATTAGTGTTTGTTATCAAAAAGTGTCATTTTTTGGGCTACCTTTGCAACCATTTTTACCCTTTCTCCCTCCACAGCTCAAGTAGACTTTTTTTTTAGGTAGGCAAGAGTTTAACTTGTTTTTTAGTTTTCTTGTATATTTTAGGGTTAAAATGTGGGCTTAAAGGGGTTAGGGATTTTATGGTGAAAAATAGGATTTAAGGTTTAAGTATTATGGTTAGGGTTAATAATTAAGTTTTAGGGGAAATATGAGTCATTTACAATTTTAAGGTAAACTATAACCCTAAAACCATAGTTTCAAATCATATTTTCCCTAATCCCTAAACCCTAAAACTCTAAACTTTAATTTTTATCCTTAAAAACTAAACTATATAAATATTTACTTATGCATTATATAAATATTTTTTTAAATATGTGTGTATTTAAAATAAAAATTTATTTAATTTTTATCCTTAAAAGCTAAACTATATAAATATTTACTTATACATTATATAAAAAAAAATTAAATACCTACAAAGTTTGTGTGTATTTAAAACAAAAATTTATTTAGGGTAACCAGTACAATACATGATGAGAATTAAATATTAAGATCACTAAATCCTAACTATTTATGGTAAACCCAAAAACAAATAAATTTGAACACTAAACAATGAGAGTTGAGCACAAACCATTAGATTTGCACCCTTAAATTTAAAAATAATGTAATCAAGATTGTCAAGCCTTCTCCATTGACAAATTTCATATGAATTTCAATTTTAATATCAATGAACAATTGACTTGATACATAAATTGAACATAAACATTTTGATTGATCAATATCAATTGAATTGAAATCCATTGATATGAATTGTTATATACCAATTTCAAGTTTGATATCAATTGAAGTGAATTGAATTGATATATAAATTTAAATTTAAATATTTTCATCAATTTTGATTTTGATATCAATGAACATTTGAATCAATATATAAATTGAACATAAACATTTTGATTGATGAATATCAATTTTCATGTAATTTCAATTTTTATATTAGTTTAATTGAATTAATATATAAATTCATTTAGACGTTTTCATATCAATATCAATTGAATTAACATAAAAATTTCAATATTCATATTTTTTATATATTATCATTAACAAATTTGATGTCAATTTTTATTTTGATAATCATTATCAAACTTTCATATCAATTTTAATTGTGTTATTAAATCAATTGAACTAATATATAAATTCATCAATATATATTTATTTTGATATCAATATTATCAATTGAATTGATATCAAATTTGATTTTCATATAAAATGATATGGATTTTAATATTGATATCAAATTTGACATTCATATCAAAGTTGATATCAATTTTAATATTGATATCCATTATATCAATTTTAATTTTGATGTTCATTAAATCATTTTAATTTTAATATCCATTATCAATTTTTATATGAATTTCAATTTTTTGGTATCAATTTAATATTGATATCTATTACCAATTTTCATATGAATTTCAATTTTTTATATCAATTTAATATTTATATCCATTAAATCAATATCAATTTTGATATCCATTACCAATTTTCATATGAATTTTAATTTATGATATCAATTCAATTGAATTGATATATGAATTCATAAATATTTTGATGTTAATATGATCAATCGAATTGAGATATCAAATTTTTAATATTCATGTTAAAATTTATATCATTATCAAATTTGATATCAAGTTCAATTTTTATATCCATTAATAGTAATTTTTTTATATATCAATTTCAATTTTCATCTAGATCAATTCAATTAAATTTTATATAAAAATATAAATTTGAATATTTTGATATCAATATCTTGATTGAATTATTTTTGTTTAATATTCATAGATCAAAATTGATATTTATCATGATCAAATTATTGATATTCATTATCAATTTTGATATCAATTCAATTGAATTTTAATAAATAATGATCAATATAAGTTCATTCTGATATCAATATCATCAATTGTTCGTTGATATCAAAGTTGATATTCATATCAAAATAAGATATTAATATCAAATTTGATATCAATTTCAATATTGTTATCCATTAAATAATTTCATATCAATTTTTAATTCAATATCCATTATCAATTTCAGTTTTTCTATCAATTCAATTTTATCAAGAACTCCATGGTTAGCATCACCATGCTACATGATTGTGTGTTGAAGAGAAAAAATCAAATGGAAGGAAAGGGTCCAAGTAAAAGAACCTAATCCAAAATAAATTATAATAAAAAAAAAGAGGTTATCAATGTGGATAGTGAGGTCATGGAGGAAGAAGGAGGTTTCTTGATAGGAATGGAATGCAATAAAAAGATTAAAATTCATGTCTTATAGTTAATTCTCTACTATCATTGTGTTGTAATTATGTTGTCAGGCTTGGGTTTGTTAATGGTTAATTTTATGATATTCCATTTCTCATGAAACCATATTTCTTGTTTGTTTTTTAGTCCCACTTATAAAGGGGTCAAGGGTTTGGACCTTTTCAAGAACTCACATTAACCTCTAATAAAAAATTGAATAAATATAAATATCATGATTGATATATCAATATCAAATTTGGTATCCATTAATATCATTTTTTATATATCAATTTTAATCTTGATCGAGATCAATTGAATTGAATCAAGATATATAAACTTATTTAAATATTTTGATGTTTATTAAATTATTTTTATATCAATTTATTTTTTTAATATTAATTCAATTAAATTGATATAAAGTTGTCACTATAACTTCATTTGCTATCAATAAATATTAATCGAATTTAAATATTCATAGATTAAAATTGATATATTATTATCAAATTTGATATTTAGTATCAATTGATATAAAATCATCAATATAAGTTCATTTTGATATCAAATATTATCAATTAAATTAATATTGAATTTGATAAATTGATATCAATTTCAATTTTTATATATCCAATAAATAAAGTTCATATTGATAAATCAATTTTCAAATATATCCATTATCAATTTCCATACTTCAAAACTAAATGTGACTTGAAATTGATGGTGCATAAATTTTAAAAAAAAATTAACACATTTTTATAATATATTAGAAAAACAAGATATAGAGCAAGATAATACAAGCTAAATTAATTCTCTATAAAATTTGAATAATTCATTACCAAAGTGTTTACAACAAGTTGAAATATACTAGCTTGCCCTTTTTAAAGATAAATTACCAAATTTGTAGAATTCCTAGCACCAAATCTAATTTTCCTTTAATGGTGCATATCAAAACAACCATAGTTTTTGAATAAGACCCAGCGAGTGTAAGTATAATTAGTGTTACTTTTTTTGGATATTGTTAGGTTATGTTTTTAAATTTGTAAAATATATTTATTTATTTATTAATATTTATAAAACATATTTTTTGAAAGTAAAATATATTTAATTTAATTTTTTTTAATTATAATATACATCATGGATTTAATGAATATGTATGAATTTCTATTTAATAATATTTGACAAACTCCCCACCATAAATCCTCCATCCACATCTCAAAATCCCTTTCCCACACCCTCACCTCCACCCCACAACCCCCTCTCCTACCTCCACCCATGCGTGCGCCCCAAAACAATGAAGAAAGGTTAAGATTCAAATAATAGAAAATATCACCACCATCCAAACATAAATAGATGTATTTCATAATAATCCTCATATTGCTCCACACATTCAAAAAATTCCAATTCTATGTAAATTGTAATTAATTCAATTAGAACCATAGATACAAATTTTAATAGATTTCATTCTTGGAGAGAGGACTGTCCAAAGGTATTTTTGTTCTTTGTACATTACTAAACAAAATTTAGCATCGTATTTCATTGACCCTTCCACTGATCTTCTTATCCTCCCAAATATCTTTTCAAATGGTATAAGGCATCTTTAAATTTTATCTAATTTTTGGAACCCTTGGTGGATGGTTTTTTACTATAAACCACATAGAATCCTTGAGACCCTGTTGGCGTTTAAATTTGCACCTCTGGAATGCATATTTGAAACGGACAGCTATGCACAGATAAACTGCTCTTCAAATTAGGAGGGGAAGCTCCCTCTTGCTGATGGTGTTTGAAAGAAAGTAAACTAAAACTAAGTTGCCTATCTTTTTTATCAGCTTAGAGCACAAGGTTTATTAAACACAAATGCCGCAATTGAGATTTTTTGTTTTAAGACCTTCAACTACGACTAACTTAAACTAAAGACGTTTCTAACTTCTCAAGTAATAGCATAGCAAGAGAAACTAGAAATGAACAAGGTAGATTTTCTGACAAATACTTCAATAAACTTTCTCTCAACAAACATCTACACACTTCAATGCCAGTTGAAATCAAGATCATAAAAGTAGAACATAAATAACGGAAATCTGAGATTTTGGACCAAGGCAAAGGAGGCTCATGATTTTATTACTCAAGTTTCTGGAACAAAACTCACTTCTAACATGCCTTGAACAAGGAAATTGCAGCTAAAGAG
The DNA here is from genome assembly GCA_007258455.2 of Sequoia sempervirens. Taxonomy (NCBI): domain Eukaryota; kingdom Viridiplantae; phylum Streptophyta; class Pinopsida; order Cupressales; family Cupressaceae; genus Sequoia; species Sequoia sempervirens. The sequence continues at coordinate 141,852 of VDFB02092327.1, read as the reverse complement.
GCTTGCAATCTTGCTCTTACACAATAGAAACAGCAATCACACTAACTCCTTGTTGGCTAAAGAGGCTCAACAATTCGCTTATCACAACACAATTGAACAACACTCGAATAACAAGTAGAAGGCACAATAGGCTCAGCGTTTTGTTATCACTAGCATGGTTAAAGAAACTAATGAGCAAAGGCTCTTATTTATAGACAAGCAGAGGAGTAGGGAATCCTAAAATATCCTTGCTTTCACAATCTAGGGCTTTCTCAGCAAGCAAGCTTTATTACTAAATCTAGAAAGAAGATAAGATCTAACACCTAAGAAAGCAGAAAAAGCGGGAAACGCCAACTATTACATTTTATCTTCTTTCTCTTCTCAAAGAATGGATAAGGTTCATTCCAAGAATAGAAAGAAAGTGGGAAAGAAAGCTTCTAGAAGAAAGTTGCTTTAAAGCTCGATCACATCCGCTAGAAAGTTAGAAATCGTGTCCCGGTTTGGTGCATCTATGCCCTCAATAGCAAAACACCGCTTTTCTAGAATATCTTCAGCATCTGCAATAGATCTCAAGAAATCTTCGACCGCATTGGCCGCTTTCTCGAACTTTGCTGACATCATCGAAATATGCCCTATCCTTCCGCCAACTGGATTGCAACTGCGAACAACACTTTGAAATTTATCTTGCACTTCATCAAGCCCTATGTAGGAACCATCTTCCAGACTGTACTGAGAAGGAATCTCTATGATAAACTCACTGATGAAAAGGAGAGCTTCAATCACCCTTTGTTTGTAGGCGATGAATTCCTCAGATATCCTCTCATAGGTTTTAACTTTGAAAACATGGTGCTCCCTCCAAGTAAGGATTTGTCTCTTGTGTTCTTTTGAAACTGTTGAACCATAAGCTGTGTTTAAATCCGCAATGATGATCTCATGCCTAGGTCTTACTTCAACCAGTGTTTGTTCAAATCCTTGGATACTTGACGTAACTCATGAGTGTTTTCTCTTAACTAGAACATTTGTGCCAAGATCTTCCTTCCTCTGATAATGAAACTCTTGATCCACTCTTGAGTTTCTTTCCCATAAATGACCAGCTATCTTAACTGATGATAATCAGCTGGTGTCTCTAAGATCTGGGGCAGCAACTGGGTTGCTTGTGAAGAACCATGGACAAGGTTAGAAATATAAAGCCTAAGCTGTTGATTTTCTACCTTGAGGGTTGCCTTGTCTTCTCCATCCTTAAGTACTCTCTCCTGAAGGTTTTCAGACACAACTCTAAAAAGACTCACATCCGCATGTCTGGTATTTCTACCAAGATTGGCCTTGACCATGATGAAGTCATCCATATTCACCTCATCCCTGTTCTGGTCTTCTGGGGGCAATGCAATCTCCATGATTATCTCGTTATCAGGATTCCTATCGAAGTGGACTTGCTTCTTTGCTTTCTTCTTAGGAGGTTCCTGATAGATGTTATTGAGATCATCAGCACTCACTTGATATGAAGGCCTTCTTATCACCCTTCCTAAGGAGTTCTCAAGCCAAGACACAGTAGTATCTTTACTAACTTCCTCAGGAGGTACAACTGTAATCTCTTCATCATCTTTGATATCAAGGTCAATGTGAATCGGTGAGGAACCTGTCAAAGGTACAGAAACATGTGTTGAAGGCGGCTCTGCTTCTTTCTAAGGTATGGGCTCGTCAGGAGGAGCTTTTGTTTTAGCTGTAGGCTGCTCCTGTATAATTATGCCTGAGAAGTCTAACCTTCTTTTTACATTTTTATTTGACCTACTACCTTTGACGCCTTCTTGAGACTGACTTTTACCCTTTCCTTTTGACTATGCTCTGGAAGAAGAGGGAATTGTCCTTGGGGGCTCTGCTATTGGAATGGAGTCTTTCCTCTTAAGGATTAAGAAAACCTTGTTGTGCTCAAGGACTTGTCTTGTCCTGTCCTCAACTGAGAGTGACTCTTTATTAGCCCAGTTAACTTGTGGAAGGGGCTGATCTTCAATTCGCTTTTGAGTATACATCGGGAGAATCACATCCTCGTCATCATCTGATAACCCTTCTATATCTTCATTTAAGCAATCCTTCATCTGGTGGAGAGTAAGCCTACTGTAACTACATCTTCGCACCTCGAACTCATCTATACAATTAGCCCAAAAATCTTCAAGTGCGGCTATATGATCATAGTTCTTCTCAAGCCGGCCAGCGTAGACACCATGAGGATCAAATGATCATCTCTCGTTGTAGGACTTGAGGCTGAGTTTATCCAACTCATCTCCCATTTTCTTGGCATTTGCAGCAGTCCTACATGTGTAGACTCCCAACCCTAATGGAAACTGAAGAGAGGGTCTTCTTCTATTCCTCAAGACTGTGTGGACATCGTGGGCTTGCCTTAAAAATTTCATGAAGACGACCTCGTCTGATGGATACCTTGGTAACATAAGCGGGGCACCTGAATAGCCATAGACCCTGAGATAGGTGAAGGTAGGAAACTGTATAAACCAATCTGCCCACTCCGCCATCGCTGCCCTGGCAACTGAAGAGATGTGAACGTGCAATTCGTTGTGTAGGTCCCGCACTGTGTACATTAGAAAAGCCTCGTTCACTCTTTTATAGTGATGCAATGACTTCGTAAATTCCAACTGGGGATAGAAGTTATATATGTTGTACACTCAATGATCCCTCAGTGTTTAACCCTCTGAATTGACCTTGATAGGCCACCAGGTAGACTAGGTAAGACACCATATGAAACTTATGAAATTGGAAGTATTATGTTATCTGTTGATGTAGACTGTCACTAATCAAGGTAGGCCAATCATAGAACTCGGTTTTCTTCATGATGTGGGGTATGGCGTAAAACATCCAGGGCTGAAACCTGGTGGCATCTTCTGAGCCAGTGACCCTATTGAGCAAGGTGATAATAATAGCAATTTCATCCTTAAACTCTCCTCGCCCGACGTTCTTTGGAAATGTTTTGTGCTTCTCTTTCATCCATCTCTGTGTAATCTTCTTGCTATATTTATCTTTGTGCATGTTCCATATCCTTTCACATTCACCCTTTGAGATAGTGACGCTTTCAAGCCATGGGGGAATGGAAAAACACTTTTCAATCATATCAGGCTTCAGACTGCAAATCAATCTGCCATCAGCTGATTGGATCTCCCTTGTAGCCGGGTTGTAATGCTTGATGCAAGTGATTACGAATTCAAGACTCTGAACTGATATAGGAATAGACCCTACTGCGAGGAGTCCAGAATGTCCCAGGTTCCTGATTGAGGTGTTGCTTGCGCTCTCCAAAGCGTGTAGATCAAACACCGGCTTGATATGATGCAAGTTTGTCTCAGCCATTTTGATGTAGTCATGATAGAGGGCTGATTTAGTCTTGAAAACATTGGGAGTGTACTCCATTTTGGAAACCTTGAAGAATGACTGTAAACTCGCCTATGTTCAGACAAGTTCTGAGTGACTTCTATTTTTAGAATGTTGATTTTTCTTCGCTCTAACGGACAATTTTTTTGAAAAAATTTCTGAGATATGGGTTTTGTTTAGAAATTCGTTACAAGACAACCCAAATCATCCGTTTTTGGAAATTTTGAATTTTGCTTGAAAAAGCAGCAAACCCTAATTTCTTCAATTTTTCACGAAAAAAGTTGGCACCTGGGTTTTGTTCAGAATATGATTAGAAACTGACCCAATTGATTAGATTTGCAAAATACTGATGACTGATCAAAAAAGCAGCCAACCCTAGGATTTGAAATTTTCTTGAAAAAGTTGTGATATGGGTTTTCTTCAGAAGACTGATTTGAGAGGACCCAGATGATTGAAAACTGAATGCACTGAGGATTTCACTGACATGCAAAATAAAAGCAGCTGCTGCAACTTGATGAAGTTCTTGAAAATTCCTTCAAAAGAATGAAGTGAAAAGACCTAGATGGCTGAAAATTAGAAAACTTTGGCCTTCTCCTTGAAAAACTTGATCTTCTAGATGAAAAAACTTGAAAAAAGCAAGGGTTTAAGTTGTTGGTCTGTAAATTTTGATGAAAAAACAACAAACTAAGATTCTTGGATCATAAAAAATTCTTCAAACTTGCTGCTCCAACTTTCTCCTTTGAATGCTACCTGCAAAAATAATGTAAATTACATGGAAAAGAAGTGTTAAATAGACTTAGGGTTTTGTTTTAGGTTTGCTTTCTTTTGCTTTTATTTTCAAAAACCCTAAATCAGCTGTCAATGCACTTGGACACCCTCATCCTCTTTGCAACTTTGAAAATTTTGGAAATTTTACTAAGTTATGAGAAGTCGGGCGCCCTTCTTCACCAGGGGCGCCCAAAGTTTTCACACTTAGTCAATTTTGATAGTTCTCATTTTCTCCACTCTGACTTCTGTGTGAAACCTCCCTGTTCAGCCTCGAATCCTAGGTGACTAGATAATCTGATGGTTGTACCGTTGGATTCGTTGTGGAGCTGGTAGAGAACTGAGCAACTCTAATTAGACAGGTAAACCCTAATTTCATCTTTTAGTGCCCTGAAAAGGTGGGGGCCTATTCTCTTATGGGGCGCCCATGGCTGGCAATGTTAGAAATTTTTCATCATTTTCCACTTTCTTCTTCGTTCTTCGTGCAAGCTCATGAACTCACCTTCTGTTGAATGCTTTGAATGTTGAATCTGACGTTTGGCAGCCGACTAACCTCCATTGATGACCTCGGAGCTCCCGATATGATTCTTAAAAAGCAGAATAGACCCAATAGGGCAAAATTGATTATTTTGAGATTTTGACTGCACCAGCCTGATATGGACATATTTTGGGCCAATCAAAATTAGTTTGAACCTTAACGGATCAACTTTCTATTTTTAGAAAGTTTTGCCAGTATCTGTTTCAAAAGAAACCCAGAAAAACCCAGAAAACGTTACTAATTTTAGAAAATTTCTTAAAATGGCAATTTTCCTAAAAAGTAGGGATGAAAAACTGAGATCTGGGTTTTGTAGATTAAGCTACTCTTAGCAGACCCAGATCATCATATTTTGAAAATTTTACGTTTTAACCCTTCATGCAAGACATGCACACCCAAATTTTGACCTTTTTGACTATTTTAACAAGACTTTTACTTATTTCTTCAAAATATCTAAGTGTAACAAAAAATTTAATTTTGGGGTACAACAGACCCCATTGTAGTTTTTGTAAAATTTATGGGGAGTTTTAATTAAGTTCAAAACCCAATTATTTTGATATGAACTCATTCTAGGGTGTTGGCATCAACATGCTACAACCTAGACCTAGTGCACATGTTGATCCAAATTGATAAATACTCACTACACCTTTGATTTCTCCTCCTGCACCCATTCACTAGGAGGGGATGATTTCAATGTTAGGAGCATTAAGAAGAATCATACAACTTGATTGACCATACTACCTAGTTTGTAGTTGTTATTGGTAGAGAGGATAAAGGAGATGATGCTAGTTTGTCCAAAACCCTAGGCACATTGACACCAGTGTAGAGCACTACCCCATTTATGCAAGAATTATAGTCAACCTTGTTATGGTCATAGCACATCTAGATCAAGGGTTGCAATACAATAGATATATTTTTCTAGGGTAATACACCTACTTCTAGACATATATGCCATATTTTAAATGTAAATGAATGTGTGTGTGTGTGTGAATTTATTTATCTATTTTAAATTCTCAAAATTTGGATTAATTAGTGTTATGTCACATAATTTAGTGTTACTTATATACATATGTAATTGCCAAATATTGACAAAAAAAAATATATTGTTTTATGAAATGTGTAGATGATGGATAAATCTTCATGATTGGACCATATGGTGTTGATGGCTATTCATCTTCAAACACCTTATATGGTACAACAAAAAATACCAATAAAATAGATCTTGTTAATTGTAATTAGTAATTTAAAATTAGATGTAATAAGGTTTTATATTTATCTAGAATAACTAAAATGTGAATTGCTACAAGAACCTTAAAATATAATATTTAATTCTAATATTTTTTTATAACCGTGTTTACAGCAGTTAGAAGGTCATGATGTCTACACATCAGAGTCCCAATTATAATTTAAAACTTTTTAATATGTATTCTTTCTTTTTTAACTCGTGTATATATAATTCAATTTATTTAAACATAAGAATTTACACATTCCACCTTTGTTATGTTTTCACCTATACACCGGTAGCCCGATTAGGCACATTATAATCATCTCTAGTTGTATACACATATGTGTATAACTATATATTTTTATATTAATTAGTTACATGTTTCATGATTTTGTTTAAATATTTGATTAAATTTATTACATGCACTTGAGTAATTTTGAATATAATTAATTGAATCTTTTATTCTTGCAATCATCTAGATTAGAACATGAGACTTCTCATTGGGAGGAGATGGTACTGGCACTATAGGTGGGCAAGCCTCTATTTCACATGAAACTAAGAGGCCTCTTGATTTTAATAATGGCAGACCCTAGTGTGTACAAATCTATTTTTGTGACCCTTCAACATTTTTATGATATCACATATATATTGATACATATGTATTTATTTCATGTAAAATATTTCATTTCATGTGTATATATTTTGGACATTTAGATTTAATTTCATGTATATATAGTTTCATATGTTTGGATGAAATTGCATGTTAACATTTCCACTCAGAATCACATTCTAAATCATTTTAAGAGTAATGTTCATATGCATATATAATTTGATTTGGTATAAGCTTTCATCTAGCATCAAAAAATTTATATTTAATTATACATATTTAAATTAGTTTAATTGATGTTTTGAAATTGATAAAATCCAAGAAATAATTTTTTTCAAAAATGATTAGTCCTAATTAGTCAAATATAGTACCAAAATTAAAGTAGAAAAATTGAAATTACATTCTTAAGTCCTAATCAGTCAAAATATAGTGCCAAAATTTATAATAATTCACATATATCAAATATTATTGACTATTTAATAGAACTTACAAAGTTTTTTTCCTATAGTATTATGGAACCCTACATTCCTATCCAATATGTTGTAACTATTTCTCTTTTAATTTCCCTAAATACTAAAAAGGGGTATCAAAATAATATTATATCCATGCTATTATCCTACCTCGATGAACTCAAAATTGAAATTGTTCTACATGAGTATTAGAATAATACTATATCTAACTGTAGGGCCAAACAAAATTGTTAAAAACAATAATTAAAAAAAAAAGCATTTTACAAGATTTAATTTATGGATTTTGGATTTTATGTATTTTATGTATCTCATGAAATGTATTTGTTTTCTTTGCCACATCGGTTGACTTGCAAGGATGATAGCTTTAAAGGGATCTCAGAAATCTTTAATGGACTTTGGGTTGATCGCTCTATTGCTAAAAAGTACACTTGCCTAATGGCACTTATCTTTTGATGGGGATACTATTAGGAGGCTCTTGGATAACCTTAATAGATTTTGGGTTGATAACTCTATTGCTAACAATATGCTTGCACTTGCTAAAGGATGATGGCATTGGATTGGTATTATTGCAAGAATCCTCGCATTTGCTCCTATATCGATGGTGATTCTTCATTAGTAGTATTTGGATAAAATCCTTCATAAATTGTTTGGAAAAGGTAGGATTGGATGTAATTAATGGGATTGTTGATTAGATCATTGATTGGTTTGTGAAGGTTTAGATGATGGACTTTAATATAAGGATAAGGCTTTGGTTTTATTTTTGAGAGTTTATAAGTTGGACATACATTAGATTTGATAGTTGTGTCTTAGAATGGTATTTCCCTTGTCAAGGTTACCCTAAGGATGACTAATATATTTTCAATTTTGGCTTAAGAGATAGCTAGTAATAGCATGTTCTTGTTCTAAAGGATTTTTATTGTTCATGGTCCACCAATTAAAGCCCATAGAAAGATTGCTCAAAATGATGTCATTAAGGGTATCATAGTTATATTTATCTTTAACTACAAGGATATCTTCATCTCATTTTCAAAGAGGTTTTTAGGCTAATTAATAAATTCATTAAAAAAAGGTTCATGACTTGTTTTACTTAGGTTGTATTTCACTTGCTTATATTTTTGGGGTTTAGCATGGGGTTTGCATAAGTGGATAGAAGATAAAATAAAACACAATAACAACCTAACTAATCAAGTGGGAGTGTTTGCACTTGCAAGCCCACATATATGCATTGATCTAGGCATGGAGAGTATGGCCTATGGAGAGATGTTTACTAATTTTGATCCTCAAGATCACCCTAAGTTGTAAGAGAAGAGCATACATGGCCTACTATCCCATTTTTAAAGGTACCTTATGAGTAACTTCCTAAGGCTAACAGGTAATCAATATATCACAATAACGAACAACTAAAGGTTCACTATTTCTAGGTTTGCACAAGGTTCAATTAGGAAGTCCTCGATATAACCCTAGGTATATGAGGCTCAAATATGTTCAAAATTGAGGCATATGTCAATTGGCTTGATTTAACCCATTCTCACCCATCACTTAGGAAGCTATAAAGCTTCTTGCTAGCTTTACTTGAATAGCAAATGCACCCGAAAGGGAGAAGTCTTTTGAAATCTAAGCCAAGCCTGCCTAAAAAAGAGTAAGAAAGTGGTGGACTTTTATATCTCCAAGATCATCTTAAGATGCAAAAAGAAAGCACACACAAGGCCCCTATGATACACAAGTGAAGAGACTGCTTTGATCCTCAATTTCACACCAAGTCGGAAGAGGAGAGCATATGCAGTCAAATCACAAAAATACACAAAAACAATGAACAATATTAATTTATTCCTTAAAATTAAATAATTAAGAGAATATTTTGATTTTTTATATTTGACATATAAACCTACACACAAGTGTTAATAATCTCAGAAATTAAATCATTGACAAATAGTTTCACTACATTCAAAGAGGATTAGTAGCAATACATAAATCTATACAAAACTAAAAAATAACATCACTAAACATCAAAATAGATGTTACCAACATATTCTTTACAAATTTTTGATCAATTTAAAGAATATATATCAAAATTTCATTTTATACGCAAGAGTAATGTTTGTCATAAAAAACACGCAAAATGGGATTCAAACTAATATATATATATAAAGAAAAATCATCTAATCCACAATGAAGAAGGTGGAGAGAATTTTTTCATCGCCTATAAAAATGTAAAAATCTAATGCTCTATCCAAAATTTATGCTCAATTGAAAAAATTCACCTCTTTGAAAATTAAAAAAGGGCCCCTAAATCTTGTCAAGGCAGCACCACTAAGTGGGTGGCATGCAAGTGGCAAGATGTCGATACCTAGGACACAAGCAACACAAGGGTGGCATAAGGGGCAACAAGATGACAATACCACTTGAGTGGTGATGAGGAGATGGATGACACAACAATTGGAGCTACATGGGTTTTAAGGACTAACAATTTTTAATAAGTTCCCAAAAAATCCCGCCAATTATCAACAAGGCAAGTAGGGGGTGGCTAGTGGCCAATAGGCCTTGTCACTATTGGCCAAGTTGTAAGGCCTTCAACTTTTTATTAATTTTTTTTTTAAATTACTTTAATTTTTTAATATTTATTACAAAAAATCAAACAAAGAAAAATGAAAAGAATTAAATTAAAGTAAAGTAAAAAAGATAGCTTATACAAATGTTCATATTTGTACAACTAAAATTGGAAATGACCCAAAAGAACATTTGTTGTTGATTGCAACAAAACACTATGGTCTTTACTATTGATTCTTATGTTTTTGAGTCTTCTAGGCTCAACCATAAGATTTGATTTATCATAGGATGATCCTTGCAAAATTTCTTATTCAAATATCTCTAAAAAGAAGACATGAACCTATGAAACAAAGTAGCAAAATTCAATAAAAAAAACTTTGTTGAATTTGATTTGCTTGAGATGAAATAAAGGTTGTTGCTAAAAGACAAGTGTGTAAGATTTTTGCAACATATGCATATCAAGCTCTAAAGATCATGAATTGATTTGATGAAGGATTGTGTTGAATTTATTAATGTTTGATTGAGGATGTAAACAATGAGGATTTGATCTTGAATGAATGAATAAAATCAGTTGAGAGGTGTGAAAAAACGTCTTTGTCTAAGAGTAATCAAGAATAGTTATTAATGGGATTGACCCCGCAGTGCAATGGTTAAGTTGCAAGGACAATAGTTGGGTTGTTTAAGGTTCGAATCCCACAGTGGAGAGTCTCTCGTATGTGGCCTCACTGGTTTATAGCTCCAGTCAAAAGCATTGGGTGCTGCCTCTCAGCAGTGATTTATCGAACAAAAAAAATGAATAGTTATTAATGCTCCTTAATGGACTCTAAAATGGGCAAAAATAATTAGTCATTTTAATTTATTTATTTTACTAATTAGTTGTGTATGGGATACAAATAGAAGGAAATAATGGAAGACTCTTGATGGAATATGTAGATAATTAGAATTTTTAAATATTTGTGGAAAATAAATGATATAAAAAACTTTTGGTTTGTCCCCGATTTATGGAGCTTCCCAAGATAATTTGATTGATAGGTCTAGAGTTGATGCACATTGGGTCCTGCTAAGAGAAGGATGGCATAAATTAAATATTGTCGTTGCCCCACATGGAAATCCGTGGAAATCTAGAGTTGGATGTGTAATCATTATCAATGCCATATGGACAAAGGGAACATAAATTGGAAACATACCAAAATTATCTCCCCAATTTGGGAGCTATTGATACAATTTGAGGAGTTTTGATGTGGGTACTGCTGTGTGTCTCTCTGCTAAGGTGAGACAAATGGCTTTTAGGGGCAAGTTCACAAAGCTACGCCTAAAGAAAGTCTTCAAAACAAAGCTTGTGTGGTCTTGCATGCAATGAGATATTTACATGAATTCAGATATTGCATCCATGTCCCTATCCGACCATTATTCCAAATTACAATGGGTCCTAGGTTCTATTTATTATCAATACAAATGGCGTCGTAGTTTGAAAGTTGGTGTGTCGATTGTTGATGATCCTTTGCCTTGAACTCGACGGAGTCCTTCCCAATCATGGAAAATGGTTATGCTATCAAAGAAAGGGATAAATAGCTATGTAGTTTCATGCAGTTAGCTATCTGAATATGGTATCAAAAAATATATATTGTATATATGTTTCAGAGAATTTTCTGTCACTCTACAAATTTATCATTTTGTACTCTACTTTTATCTTTTTCAATTAATATATGGGGTACAATTCCCTAATGTCAATTTCACCAATTCAAAAAGAAAACTTTTGGTTTGTCAATTTAAAAAAATCTCTTTATGGTTTAAAATAGTCTCCTAGAATATGATATAAAAAGTTTTATTTTTATGTTTTAAGGTTGGGGTTTATCAAGTAGGTTAGATCATTATGTTTACTATAAACAAAACAATGATCATTCTATTATTCACTCTTTATGTTGACGATATGTTGTTATTCGTCAATGGTGAAGAAATAATTTTAGAAATTTAAAAAATAATATCATTATAGTTTGAAATGGACATAGGGACTACTAAGTATATCCTTGGAATGAAAACTAGATAGGATAGAGCTAGTAAAAAAAATTGGAGTTGTCAAAGGAAGTATATTGGGTCTATTTTATAGCATTTTAGTATAACCAACTGAACCAATAATTGTTCCTATTTTTGTGAGAACAAAACTTTCAACTAAGTAATGCCCTATAACACCTACAAAGATTTGTTTAATGTTATATGTTAATTCATTTGGGAGCTTTATCTATGCTATAATTTGCACCAAATAATGGGAGTTGTGTTGTTACACTAATTATAGATTAAACATTGGATTATAGTGAAAAGGGTCTTCAAATATTTGTGGGATACTTTGAAATACTTCATATGTTGAATAGTCTAGGAAAAAACCCCTTGCAAAATGTGTTAGAAACCCTAACAAGAGCGATGCTCATAGATTTGTGTCACTTTGTCGTTATGCAAAACATAGGGAAATTGCTAGTAGACATTGTCAGTGCACTATCAGCATCAAATCTAAGTCTCAAAGTCGTAACACACAATAGGTAATAGAGCTAGAAAGACATGAAATTGAAGGTAGAAGCACAACAAGTATGTGGAGATTCAAGCAAAGGGGAGTTGGATGACTTTCAATTGGATGAAATGAACAAAAATACACCAAAGTTAGCAAAGAAAGGTGTGGAAAACATTAAAAAAGGAAAGATAATAGAGTAATGTTTGGGGAAACCTCGTATTTTCCCACAAGTGCAAACAAAGAAGGAAAGATTGACAAAGTGGACTATGCTATGAAATGGAAAGCAATGAGGATGTAAGTAACACTTTGGAATTTATTTTTCTTGATGAAGTGATCGAATGCATTGATGACTATCAATGCAAATCTATTATCCTATTTTTTCATAAGAGGTATACCAGCTAAAATAGATTTTTACAAATGGGCTAAAGTAAACTAGGAAGATGGGTTGTGAAATTGAATCCTTGAGAGGGTTAGGAAAGAGCTATGTATCCTGTAAATTCAAATTTGTTGAACATGCTTAAGTTGTGTTGCAATATAGTACCTAGGTCATTTATGGTCAAGTTTTTATTTATAGTCTTGGACACTAGATTTTCACCTTGAAGAGCCCTCAAGATCCCACTATCCAATGTGGGTTGAGCTACCTTTTTTAAACCTTTCCTTTAGAATTTTCTTGAGGGAAATAGTTTCACAATTGGGAAGAGTTATTTGGCGTAACAATAACTCAGATAATTTTTTTAGCTTAAGGGTACATTCTAGAGTCCATGTAGGGATGGATTTAAACAATCAACTTCATGAGAATATCAAATTAATTGGCATTGGGTTTTAGTTTTTCCAATCTCTAGTTTTTTAAAATAAACCTAATGCTTGATTTTATTGTCAATGAGAAGGTTATTCGACAAGAGTTTGTCTTATCAAATGAAATAGATTACTTTAGCCACAATCAGCCCAGAGCCTTTAGAAACTTTTTCTCATCCTTCATTGTTGTCTAAGACCCCTATACTTTCACAAAGTAGGTCAAACCTTTTTTAGATGTCCAAAGTAATAGTAATAATCCTTCTATGATGTCTACCCCTTCTAATAAAGACATGGTGATGTCAAATTGTTGGAGATTAGTAAGGAAGATGAAAGAGCCTTATGGGTTTGCTAAGGTTCAAAATAGTCATATGGTTCTCAAAACTATCCTCAAAATTTAACCCTTCTTTGAGGTCTCTTGATTGAACTTCCATGCTCCCCCTCCCTCTCTGAGGCATAGATCATAGATCATAGAACATAGATCAAGATCCCCCTCAACTCTTATGAAAGAGCCAACAAATCTATTGCTCTTGTTAATCGTTTTGATGCTCTACCACAAGAAGAAAATATGTCTAATTCGTCTTAAACATGAACTACAAAATTATGTCATGATATGCTAGGGGGTGTCTCTCCATGATTACAAATATGAGATTAAGGAGATGATCAATAAGTGGAAACTTGATATTGTTTTTCTCCAAGAATTCAAACTAAATGGTCTTCATTTTGACTCTTCTCTTTGCAATATATGAAGAGATGCAATTCTCCATACATCTCAAAAAGAAGGTCGAGGAGGGGTTGTTATTAGTGTGTTCGTGGATCTATAAATTTCATTGATAAAGGGGAGGACCCTCACACAATTGTGGTGGGTCCTAGCATTTATCAATGGAAAACTTATTGGTTGTTGTTCTATTTATGCTCCTAATAATATAAAAGAGAGGTACTTCTTATGGGACTAGATGGCCAAAAATATGCCTAATGTGGATTGGGTAGTAGGAGGTGATTTTAATATGGTTGAATACCACATATTGCAATTGAAGTAGTCATGTTAAGCTAAGTTACGAAGAATTTAATAAATGGTTGAATTATCGTAATATCATTGGGGTAATCAATCCAATTCTTAACAAATACTCATGTCATGTTCATAGCTGGTATACTTGGTCTAACTACAAATTTGGAGATGATAGAAAATTTAGTAGGATTGATAGGTTTTATGTTTCTCTCAACCTGCAGTTAGCTCAAGAGCCCTCTGGCAATTGGGTAAAATTTGATTATTCTACTACTCTCTTAGACCATTTTCCCATCTTTTGCTTTATTTTTAGGTCTGAAATAAGTTGTATGGAGTACAAATTACCTTATAAGCTTAATGTTTCTCACTTGAAAAATCCCATGTGTTTTGCTACTTTAGTTGGCATTTGGAACTCTATTCCCAAGGTGAATAATAAGGATTCTTACAAAGAATGGTAGCAATTTGCTATTTCTATGTGTGTTGAGTTCTTACACTCTTTTGATAAATGATTGGCTTGGCAAAGAAAAATACCTTCAAGGGAAGTTGGAACACACCAGAAAATTGCTTATTTTCAATCCAAATAACACCAACATTAAACTTTTATAGCCTCTATAGAGGCTTAGCTTATAAACTTGACGTATATAGTAGTCAAGGAGCTAAAATTAGAGCCAAATTACATTAGATTAAGGAGGGTAATAAAGGTTTCAAGTACTTCAAATATTTAAACTACAAGCATAAAAAGGAGTCCATTAGAGCAATAGAAAATGAGATTGGACATCTTCATACAAAATCAAAGAGAAAAAAAATTGTTTCATAATTTCTATGAGAAGCTTTCTAAAGAGGATGCTCATTGGAAAGAGACTCAAGTAATATTGGAAGAGAGCACTAAAGACCACATTGCCATGAAGGAAAATTTTGTGAATAGTTGATTCCTAGATGAAGAGCTACCTAGAGAAGACCTAAAGCATGCAAGGTTTTGATGACCCCTGATAAAATTCCTAGGATCGACGAGCTCTCAATCAAATTTTATCAAACAATATCGCCTCACATTAAGGAAGATTTTTACCTTTTATATTTGAAGGCTTTGGAACAAGGATCCTTAAGGCCTACTATTAATAAAGAGATAATTAAGCTTCTTCCAAAAGGAAAAAATGGAGACTCTATCTCTAGATTGTGTCCTATTACTTCACTTAACATTTCTTATAAATCATTTACATAGCCTTAGTTGTATGGGTAAAACCATGGTAAAAGGGGTTGTCAAACCCAAACAAACCAAATTTCTTGGTGGCAAATTTATCTTTGATAACTTAATTTTGACTTGGGAAAATAGTGAATGGGCTTAATAATCAAAACAAAATGTGTTGTTAGTTAAGCTAGACTTCGATAAAGCCTATGATAGAATGCACTAGAGCTTTATCCTTAAGATGCTATAATGGTTGGGTTTTGAGCCCAAGATTTGTAAGCATGTTAAGATGTTACTCAAAGATGCCAGTACCCAATTGGTAATTAATAATTATGTTTGATGTGTTCCCTCTACAATGATCAATCAAGCAAGGGTGTTCATTAGCTCCATTCTTATATGTTCTTTTTTTTTTATACGCAAGGTTAAGATTTGTATTAAGCATGATAAAATATACATTATGTCTACATTGCAGGAGAAACCGCCCTCCTTCCATGAAATCTAGACCTACCATCTAGACCTTCCAGCCCGGGAGCCTGCTATGACAAGCCCAAAAATGCTATCCCACTGCATAACTTCAAAAAAACCAGCTCCCATTATATTTTAAACACAAAAAATTTATACACTAAGGCCGAGCCTCGCAGGAAACCATTTACTTCTGCAAACATGGCGAAATCCTCCTCCCATTCCATACCTTCCTCCGTCACCAACCCCAATTTTCTTTTCAGGAATTCAACCCCCATGGCCGAGATCATTATGTGCCTCATAAGCTCTGGCCCCTTTAAGTCTAGAAGGAAGGGATATACTTTTACCGCCTCATCCGTCTCCCAAAGGAGTTCCAGGTCTGACGGGCGCGGGATTCCTTTACCCATGAAGGCCGCTTTCAGTGTCTTCTCTAGCCCTCCTAACAGGTCGCCTCGAAAAAGAAGCTCCATCATCTCCTTTGCCTCCACCTTCGGGACTTCCAAGTCCAAAATGATAGCCAGGAACCGAGAAGAAATGTGTGCGTTATCCCTCGCAAATTCCTTTCTATCCAAGTGGCCCTTGCCTAATATCATTTTGACTGCTAACATTATCAAGGGATCGTCCTCAAGCACGATTCTCTTCAGCCTTTGATCGGTGATTTCCCTGAATGCTATTTGTCTCTTCGTCGCCACCAAGGAGATTGGAGTGTCAACATCGAAGCTTTCCAACCTCTTCACTGAGATGGAGATGATGAATTTCAATCTGCTCATCTTCGCCATTTGCAACCCTCTGGTCAAAAGTTCCCTGCACAAAGACAACCAACAAACCAAATTTTGAAAACCATACTATGAAAATGTCGTCATCCGTCCACCTTTAAAAGGCCCGTATACAGCAAGGTTGAGCCACCACGCACGAGTCTGAAATGATGGCTAAGCAAGGCAATCCGTCCTTGCAAGAAAAAATTGTCCTACCACCTTCAGCCTTAATTCGGCTATCTCCTCGTGAGGATCAACTTCTACCACTCGGCCAATTTGCTTAAACTTCCATGATGGTTGTACCCTACGTGTTGATTTGATTATTCTTGGCTTCATGTGTCATTAACACCTCCGGTGTCTCCGAGATTTCCCCAAATTTGGCAGCCTACCATTTTTTGGTAGCTTACCTCCCTCGTTCCCCCCAACACCTTGGCTCATACGTGAAGTGATGTTGCCTTGCCACTGTGCTACCACCTTTCACTCCCCAACCGACACCTCATTTCCTCCCCCATTATTAACTAATAATTTACCTTAGGTTTTCCGTCGGTCTCATGTGAATGAGAGAAGGAACCTGGTGAGGGGGAGTGGGGGCCCACCCAACCACCCACATTTTTATATGTTCTTACTATTGATGCACTCAAATATATTTTACAAAAATACAATCAAATGAAAAAAAGAAATGTTTTGGAGGTCTAAAACTTATATTGCTCAATTTCTAGATGAAAGTTAGCACATCACAAGACTATTTTTTATGGTTTAGTCTAATACAATGCTAGAATGGATTCCTAAAGAAAGGAAACATATCAAACATAAACAGATCACTTGTTACCTAAGTATTCCTTTTAGATTGGGAGTCACTCTTTCAAAGATGTGGAATTGGTTTATCACTAAGTTAAAAATAGACTTTTGACTTGGGAGAACACAATTATCACTTATTGGCAAGATTTGAGTTGTGAACTAAATATTCCTTGCTTCTCATAGTTATTGCTACTCTTCTTGTTAAATGCCTTTTAAAAAAGGTTATAAAGATTTAAATAAAATTATTCACCAATTTTTTTGGTCAAATCGAGAAGAAAAAGTTGGTTATAAATTTGCTTCATGGTTGCATTGTATTCAACCAAAAGCTAAAGGTGGCATGGATCTATTGGACCCCAAGACACGAGATTTGTTTAACAACCAAATGGACAATTAAATTTGTTTCAAGAAAGAGTCATAGCAAAATTGGCTCACCACTGCATTAATCTTGTTGTGAAAAGGAAATGGCAAGTTGTTGGATGGATAGATTAAATCCTTTTTGCTCCCTTTTTCCATATAAAAGCTCTATTTCCTCTTCAATCCATCTAGAAAGCTTGGCAACAAATTAGTAAATAATTATGTTGAAAAAACATTTTCATACATGGGTTCAAATTTGGGAGTTCTATTTGGTGGAACAAGTTAAATACAATATCACAATCATCGCTTTGATGGTGCTTTACCTATGCATGCCTACTAATTTTTTAAAGAAAAGGGTTTCAATAATTCAATGATGTTTGTGATTATAACTCTTTTGAGTCAATTCTTAACAAATTGTTAAACATACTTCTAAATTAAACAATTTTTTTTAAAAAAAAAAAAAAATTATAAAAAAACTATTTTTTTTTGTGAAATATTGGTACAAATATACCTCATTATGAAACTTTGCACTCCAACTTTACTAAATATAATCTAAGGTTGTATTAATACAAATTGCTTTCAATTTAAAAAAAATTGTTTAAACCTCCTTGATTTGTCACTTTATCCTAGATTGAATTAAAAAAAAGTTATGAACTCCATGGAGAAGATCAAGTGATCAAATATGGAGGTATAATACCAAAGGTTTATGTCCAAATTTTGGATTAGAAAATTTTACATTATAAATTTGTCAATTAAAGATTATACTTGGTGGTCCCAACCTATCAAATGTCCTTTTTGTCAACATAATGAGAAATTAATACATGTTTTTGAGATTGTTTAATGGCATAAAATGTTATATTACTTTTAGTCATTTTCTTATCATAATTGATCATTTAATTTCAATATAAATGGGATTATTTAATGGCATAAAATGGCATGTTATTTTCAATCATTTTCATGTCATAATTGATCATTTAATTTCAATATAAATGTAATGATGTGAAGCTCTTTGAGATCATTTTATTTTATTTTATTTTTAAAAACAAAACAAAACTCAACTACCTTGTCAAATCAAAAAAAAAATTGGGATTAATGACATAAAATGATATGTTATTTTCAATCTTTTTTTAATCATAATTGATCATTTAATTTCAATATAAATGTAATGTCTGGGGCTCTTTAAGATCATTCTCAAATCATGAAGTTACATATCAGCTCAAAAATTGTAATTGTAGTCTCATATGTTATTACATTTTTTTAGTATAACATATATGTTATCATTTAGATTACTTTAAGAGCGAGGGTTCAGCAGGGTGCAAAGCGCAGGGGATGCGCTTGTCCGAGGGAGTCAATAGCGGTGGGAAAGCGGTTCCGAAGGATGCCCAAGCCTTGGGCAAATTATTTTTAGAACAAGATGCAGTCGTAAAGACAGAGGGTGAGAAGAAGAATGTGACCAGATTGGCCGTGGGCAATGTCAACATAGATGTTTCGACGGTGATCCAGGAGATTGTCATTCCAGACCATTTTTTGCATTCAAAGGTTGAGAAGCTAAAAAAGCATGGGGTTATTGCTAAGTTCATTGGAATCTGGCCATCAATGGAACGCATTGGTCGCTGGGCATCTCAAACCTGGGTGGGCCTGAAGCCAGAGATTACGTTTTTGGCTTTAGGGTTCATTCAATTTGTTTTTCAATCGGAATTTGAAAGGGAAAAAATTTTGCAGGGGGGCCCGTGGTTCATGGGGAACGCAGGTTTATATGCATGGGCCTGGACGCCGGGTTTCGATCCGCACTTAGAACCGATCAAGGATGCGCCTCTCTGGGTTAGGATGCATAAGCTCCCTTTGGAGCTCAGGACGGAGGAGATCTTCAAGCTCATCGGGAATACCTTAGGGGAGTATGTGCAGTGCGAGTCATCACCGGGCAATCGTTCTCTGGCCCCCTTTGCTCGCTTATGTGTAAAGGTTGACTTGCGAAAGCCTCTTGCGCATTCGGTACAGTTGTCTTCCTTGCTAGGCGAAAGAATCCAGGAACTGGAATACGAATGCTTACCAATTAGGTGCTATAGTTGTGGCCAGATAGGGCATACGGCAAAGTTTTGCGTAAAGTTTAAGGTAGGTGGGTATAGGGATGGCAGTAAGGAACAGCCCATGGGCGCCGAAGGGAAGAAAGCTAAGGCACCTGGTGCTTCCCCTGTTCACACGCGGTCGGATTCCTCCACCCATGTGTCTGGGGGCAATGGCAGTGGTTCCCCTGTGAGTTGCCTGAAGGGGTCCTTTCTGGGGGGGTCTATGGTTGATCCAAATTGTGTGGAGCAGGTCAAGGGAGATATGGCTGGCAATTCGGTTAAGGATTATGTTGGAGGCGAGGGGGCTGATGGCCCCTCTACAGTTCAGCTTGTCAAGGATATTTGCCATACCCCTTCAGCTTCTAAAGCAAATCATTCTAGGGAGGCTCCTGTTGTTCCAGTCGGTGGGGATTCAGATAAGGAGAATGATTGGTCAATTGCAACTAGGAAAACAAAAAAAATTGGTGGCAAGCAAAACATTCCAATCGATTCTGGAGAGGTTAATAGCAGGGGCAGGAAATCGGAGGCAACCAAAGCAAAACTCAAGGCGCTGGAGGAAGTTGGGAATGGCACTCAGGCCTCAATGAGGCATTTTGTTTCTAATGGAGGCGAGCACCTCCCTATCCCCAAGAATCTATGAAGATTCTAAGCTGGAATATTCGTGGCCTTAACGGCCCAGAGAAGCGGCGTCTTCTCAAACGACTGATTGAAGTTGAATGCCCTGACATTCTTTTGCTTCAGGAAACCAAAATGGATGAGGAACGTTTTATAGATCTAGTCCCAAGGTTTTGGAGAAAGGGGGAAGGGGTTGCAAATAATGCTCTGGGCACGGCAGGCGGTATTGCTATTGTATGGAATAAAAACTCTGTTGTTGGGTTATTGGTGGAAGCATCGCATTATTGCATCTCTGCTCATTGCCATTTCCTTCGGAGTGGTGAGCAAGTATTAGTCACAAATGTCTACGGGCCAACTCTGGATGGAGATAGGTTGGAAGTGTGGGATTACCTCAGAAATTTCAGAGTGGTTAATGGGATGGGTAATTGGCTTGTGGGAGGTGATTTTAATGTTGTGTTGTCGCCTGAGGAGAAGGTGGGAGGCAGGGCCCTTTCGTCTCCTGGCTCATTGGCTTTTAGAAGTCTTTGCGAAGATCTGGCTCTTACTGATATCAGGCCTAAGGAAGGATGGTTCACTTGGTCCAATAAAAGAATTGGGAATGACAATATTAGAATCCGTCTTTATAGATTCTTGGTTAACTCTAACTGGTTCTTGGGTTCAGACAATTTTATTTCCGAAGTCAAGCATTTTGGTGGTTCCGATCATTGGCCAATCTCACTCATTGTTAACAAAATCCTGAAGCCCAAAGGTATCCCCTTCAAAATAGAGGCTTTCTGGTATGAGCATCCAGAGTTTGAGCAGCTCTTGGTAGGTTGGTGGAACGCGGAGGTCAAGGGGTGTAAAAGGTTCATCCTCTATAAAAAGCTTCAGGGGGTTAGTAGGCAGGCCAGGTTATGGAACAAACATTCATTCGGTGATTTGTTCGAAAAGAAAGTCAAGGTGGAATTGGACTTGCATCTTTTGGAAATTGACATTGCATCCAAGGGTTTCTCCCTTGAGCTAAGGGCTAAGGAACTCGATCTAATAGAAGAACACAATAGGCTGCTCCGTATGGAAGAGATATTTTGGCATAAAAAATCCAGGATCAAGTGGCTGCGGGAGGGCGATAAGAATACCAATTTCTTTCACATAACAACAAAAATAAGGCGTCAACAGAACAAAATCCTCAAGTTACAGACTCCCAAAGCGCTGGTTCTAAATGATGTGGAGGTTATACGTAAAGCGGGGAAGAATTTTTTCCAATCGTTGCTTGGTGCCCCTCCTGAGGTGGATTTGGTGGCACAAGAGGAGTGCTTAAGCAACATCCCATGCTTAATTTCGGAAGATCAGAATTCAGCGCTTCTTGCTCCCTTTTCCAAAGAAGAAATCATGAGGGCAGTGTTCTCCTTGGGTGCCAGGAAATCCCCTGGTCCTGACGACTTCCAGATGGAATTCTTCCAAAAATATTGGCATCTAGTTGGTGAAGATGTGTGGCTTGCTGCTGAGGAGAGCAAGCTTCGGAAAGCTATCTTCAAACCATGGAACTCAACATTTATCGCCCTAGTTCCCAAGGTCAGAGATCCTAAATTCTTCGATCACTACAGGCCCATTGCGCTTTGTAATGTTGTTTACAAGGTGGTGGCTAAGGCTATGGCATCACGATTGAAGGTCTGCTTGGAGAGCCTTATCTCTGAAGAACAGAGCGGTTTCTTGAAAGGTAGACAGATTTTGGATGGCATTGTGACTGCACATGAAGTTATCCATTCCATCCAAAGTAGGAAGAAAGAGGGTATGGCTATCAAGCTAGATATGAATAAAGCATACGACCGAGTTCCTTGGGACTTTCTAATCAAAATCAAAAGGAAGCTGGGATTCAGTGCCTCTTGGTGCAGTTGGATTCAAAGTTGCATCTCGTCTACCTCTTATGCTATTCTTATCAACGGTGTTCCAACTGATTTCTTTAATGCAAAAAGGGGTCTGCGCCAAGGTGATCCTCTTTCACCTTTTTTGTTTCTCATTGTGGCTGAGGCCTTTAGCAGATGTCTACAAAAAGAGGTCAGCGTTGGAAATCTCAAAGGTCTGCAAGTTGCCCAAGGATCTAACAACATTTCTCACCTTCAATTTGTGGACGACACCTTGTTATTAGGTGAGGCTTTAGCTAGGGAGGCTCGGGTGTTCAAGCGTATTTTGGCTCTTTATGAACGTGCTGCTGGGCAAAAAGTGAATATGGCCAAGTCTCGAATTTTTTTCTTGAAGAATCCTTGCTTGGAGTGCTTGGAGATTCAACGGGTCCTTGGTTTTGATGCTGCTCAATTACCTGGCAAGTACTTAGGCTTGCCTCTTGTCTTCAAGAAGCCGACTTCTGAAGATTGGGGCAATGTCTTAAGCAAGGTTCATGGTATGCTCGACTCCTGGAAAGGCCGTTGGCTCTCCCTTGCTGGGAGGATTACTCTTATAAAATCTGCTATGTTTGTTGTCCCGATTTATACTATGTCTGCTTTTCAAATCCCAGGCAAGGTTGCCAAGGTTATTGAAGACACAAAAAGGTGCTTTTTATGGCAGGGCAGCGATGTGAAATTTAAGTACAATTTGGTGAAATGGGATGAGGTGTGCAAGCCTATCAAATACGGGGGGCTGGGAATTAGGAAATGTAAAAAGATGAATACTGCTCTTGGCACTAAATTGGTTTGGAGAGTGTATGAGGAAAAGGATAGACTTTGGAGCAAAATTTTGCAGGCCAAATATCTACAAACAACATTGATTTTTTATTTAATACGAACTGTACTCTTTCCCAGGGATCGAGCATCTGGAATTTTCTCTTACATTGTAGAAGTGTCATTATTCCTGATTTGAGATGGCGCCTGGGGGATGGAAGAAAGATTAATTTTTGGCAGGATCATTGGTTGGATTGTGGGAAGCTCACTGACTCTCTACGCTTTAGTCCTTTAACTTCACACTTTGAGGAGGTTGTTGGCAGCAAAGTTGTTGATTACATTGAGGGTGCTCCCCTTGATAAAAGATGGAAGTCTCTTATTGCCCCTATGGCTGAGCTAAATAAGTCTTGTATGGAACTGCAAGTTGAATTGGCTAAATGGCATGTCATTGGTCCGGAGGAGGAAGATAGATTGGTTTGGGGCGACACTGGCTCCAGTCAAGTTACTGTTCGGGAAGCTTTTCTAAAATATTTCTGCAACAAGTCGAAGGCAGAGGAGGTTGACAGAAAATTGTGGTTCAAACAAGGCATTCCTAAGTTGAATGCTTTTCTTTGGATTCCTGGAAGGGTAGGGCTCTCACTTGGGATAGGTTGAGATCCTTTGGACATTGTGGGCCTTTGAGATGTGTGATGTGTGAGAGTGCTGAAGAAGATAACAATCATATGTTCATTGTAATTTTGCTCACTACTTGTGGTCATGCTTCCTCTCTAGATGGAGTTTATCTTGGGTCATCATAGAGGATATCCCAAGGATGCTGAAAAGTTGGGTTCTCAAAGTTAGTAGCCCAGGTTTGAAGCTCATTTGGTTTGCTGCCCCTGCTATTATTGTGTGGAATCTTTGGATTGAAAGAAATAGGTGCATTTTTCAGCAGTCATGGAGGTCAAAAGAAAGAGTTTGGGATTTAGTGGAAACCACAATTGGTGAGCTCGGTGAGATACATTGGGGCAGCAATTGGTCAATCAAAGCTCATGAGTCTGGTTGGGGGAATGCTTGGCCTCGATTTAGATGGATGGATTATCATCCTTTTCATGCTATCTCCCACTCGAGTCATGTTTAGTGGAGCACTCCTGAGGGCGACTGGTTGAAGCTCAATTTTGATGGTGCTTCCAAGTTCAATCCTGGTGTTGCTGGTGGTGGTGGTATTTTCAAAGACTACAATGGTCAGCCTGTTGGTTTGCCTGTGGGGTTGAGTTTAATAATCTAGCTAAGGCGAGAGCTCTTTTGTGGGGTCTGTTGATTGCTAGGGAGAAGGGATGGAAGAAGCTGTGGGTGGAAGGGGACTCAAGGTTGATCATTGAAGTCTTGAAAGGTAGAGTAACGAAGAATTGGACGCTAGGGGTTATTATAAAGCGAGCAAAGTGGGTGTTAAATGCATTTGATGAGGTGAAGTTGTCACATCAAGCATGCTGGGAACCGTGTGGCTGATTGGGCTACTAATACAGGTGTGGCTATGCAGAGTGAGGCTAGGACTACATCAAATCTTGGTGGAGTAACTTCCCTTTTGAAGTTATCAAATTAATGCAAGAGGATATTAAGGAGCACCCCCCCTAACTAAAGGCATCTTCCATTGTTGTTCAAGCAATTCTTCCAGTGTGAATGGCATTCTTTTTGTAAGATAATTGTTTGCCACATTTTGGCTGGTCCTCTTTTTTGTTTTACAGCTTCTCAACCTAAACCAAGTTTTAATTATCAAAAAAAAAAAAAAAAAAGGATTACTTGAAAATATGATTTTACATTTTTTTCACTTTACAATTCATTTTCATTCAAATTCCAAATAGATAAACTATCTAAAAGAATAGTATTCTAATATGAATAATATTAGGATATCAAATTTATTAGTAATTTTTTTATGAAGTGGCAAACTGATATAAATTCTAATATATAAAAATAATTAGAATATCAAATTTATTAGTGATTTCTTTTTTATGAAGTAGCATTCTGACATGAATAATATAAATATTATAGCTTTAAATTTTATTGAAATGTACTTTTCAACTTAATAACATACATAATTCTTAAAAAATAAAATAAGAAAAATATACCATGTAAAATTCAAACAGACTTATATGATTCAAATACACCCCATGTTAATCTTCTATCAAATTTATAATTCGATATCATAGTAATCAATATCAAAAGCTTTTCATTTATCACTTACAGACCCCATTTACACATGCAAAGTAATTAACTCATATTTAGTATACAAAATTTCAAATAACATTTATATTTATAGAAACTGTAATCAAATCTATCTAAAATACAGGTCATCAAATTGAACATCCAATCCAATTATTTTTCTGATTTATGATTTTCCTTACACATACAAACTCCCTGGTACCCACAAATAACATCCAATTATTTACAAGCTCTAGAAATATAAAACGCAATCTTAGAACTTAGAACTTAGAACTCAGGCCACAATACAAGTTCAATGGCACAAAAATGTCTTAAAACAAAATTAATCCAAAGCTTCTCTTTAAAAACATTTCATATTAACTTGTTAAAGAAAGAATGATAGTTTAAAGGCTTGTACTGTTTATACAAGAGGCGTTGGCGAGGGTGCCAATTATCTACCTCAGACTCACAAATTATTCTTTGTTTGATATGATACCCTTAGCTAAACATCCCATTTATGTCTACGATAAACCCCAAACCCTAAGGCGGTGAAGTTAAATTCCAGAAAGGAAACGTACAAAGAACTCCTGTACAATTAATTATAGGTAAAGAACTTCGAAACACTTACATCCATGAAACAGACCGCATCTAAACAAACCCTAAACAGATCTTCCCTACACGGAATCAACTATTAACAAAATTTCCTGCAGACGGTGGTGTTCAAAAACACCATAAATTTCAAACATACCGCAAGTATCTCAAGACTCGGACTCACCGGCCCCTCCCTTGGCGCCACCTAACTTCTTAGGCAGAAGAACACCATGAATATTTGGTAGTACACCGCCATTGGCAATGGTGACGGCGCCCAGAAGCTTGCTCAACTCTTCGTCGTTCCTCACTGCCAACTGAATATGACGAGGAATAATCCTTGTCTTCTTATTATCTCTTGCAGCGTTTCCAGCCAACTCAAGCAACTGTAGAAACACATACCAGGCCATTAAACCCTAATACTTTAAGAGAGGGAAAACACGACACAAGAGTAAACCATAAAACAAAACCCTCAAAAGCCCGTATAACATTCTTTTTTTGGCTCGGACGAAAAAATAAGAAATTCTACAGACAACCTTCACTTCAAAATCATTGAATCATTAGGATTCTGCAAATCGACATACCTCGGCCGCAAGGTATTCGAGAACAGCTGCGAGATAAACCGGCGCGCCGGCACCCACCCGCTCGGCATATTTGCCAGCCTTGAGAAACCTGGCTATGCGACCGACAGGGAACTGAAGCCCGGCCTTGGAGCTTCTTGAAACGGCCTTCTTTCCCTCTGCTGATTTCCCTCTGCCCGCCATTATTCCTGCTTTCAAATTCGGCGCTCTTTACTTCCGCTCTCCCGTGAAGAAAGAATAGTATTATTTTACCTTCGGTTAAAGGTAAAGGGCAAATGGTAGGGTTTATATAGAATGGTATTCACCAATCCGCGTCGAATACACGGATCGATGTTGTGTGTTGTTTATAATCGACGGTCGAGAACAGCTTGACAGCGAATTTTGATCTACGCCTCAAAATGGGTCTAGTCAACCTTCTATATAATTGCCACCTATTCAGCGTTTTGGATGTATTTTTAATTATGTCAGATATAATTGTGAAAGAAAAATTAGTTTCGTTTAAGGGTTAACCTATTTTAATTAAAAAAATAAAAATCAATAAAGTACAATTATCTTAGATTAGTTATATAAAGGTAGTTGTGGTATTAATGATTTTGATAATTTGCAATAGTTAATTTAGAAAAATAATGTAACAATAAATATATTTAATTTGTTGACTAAGTTTGACTGTTTTAGAAAAAAAATTGGATGTCAAAATATATGTCTAAAACAAGTCTCTAAATCAATGAAGTATCTCTAAGACTTGCATTGGATTTAAGATTGTCAAAACAAAAAAAATTAAAATTAAAAATGTTTGTCAAATATCAAGTCTATAGGTTTGGGACAAGTTCACGATTGCATACTAGTTCTAAAGTCCAAAGTTGTCCTTGTGCATAAGAGAATTATGTTTTGTCTATTGCCTTGTGAATAAATGTCTCCTCTTTGTTTCCTAAAGATTTGAGGACTAGCAATATTTAAAATACCTTGAAGAGTTGTCGTTGAATCACAAGGAGACAAGCTCTCCAAATCAATCCCCAATAAATGTAAAAAGATTAAAAACAATAGGTAAGGACTTTAAATGTGGATTCATTACTCTTTTTAGTGCGCCAAATCAAAATACGTTGTTATTAAGTGTTCCTTCAATGCTCTCAAATGATAAAGAGAATGTGCATTTCAGATCAATACTTGATTGGATGTCTTTAAATACTTGCGTATAGCATCAAATTGTGCGAAAAATGTGTTTAATTAGCTTAGAGTGGGAAAATAAAGAAGGGAAACTTGCTAAATTTGAATTTTGAAAGGGAAGAGGACAAGTCCATAATTGCAAGATTGCCCCCATGACCATGGAAATGTCCTAAGGTGGGAACAACCAAATTTAGGTGACTAATGGTTAAATGGAAGTGGGTGTACAAATAAGTGTAATAAATGTAGGTATAGGCAAATGTATCAAAGTATGTGTGTGTAAAGAAAAGGTGAGGGCTAAGTGTATAGGGATGTGTGTGTATATGGATGGATAAAAGGCTAGGAGAATGAGCTCAACTTTGCACAAGATTGTGTCATTTGTCATTATGTAAATGTGTTGTGGTGTTTCCTGAAAATGGGCACAAAACTAAATGTGAAATGACATGGGTATGCAAATTTCACCATTATATTTTGCACCAACATTGAAGTGCATGTCAATCGTAAAATTACCATGCGTCTAAAAGTATGTACCATTCACATGTTGAGAAACCAATGAATAATTATAATGAAAGTATATGAATAAAGTGCTCAAATCTTATTATCCAAAATAGAGAAACATGTGATTAACCATTTAATCTAAATATAGCATGGAGAGTCATAATAAACAAACACAACACAAGATAAAAAAGTATAGAAACCCTTTTGAGAAAATATTTCATCACCAAAGAGATATTATTCAATTATATTAAACACAATAAAAAAGTTACATTAATAAAATATGCTTTAACTCTTTGATCTAACAATGTGACAATACTCAACTTGTAATACATGATAAAATATCAATCTAATGCTTCCAATGCGTAGAGAATTGGGGAAGGGTGAACCACAAATGGTTTCCCAAAACCAAATTTCATTAAACACATAGCCTTGAAAAGAAAAACCTACATACCCATAACGTATTTTTTTAGGTTTTAATATAGATAATCACCATCTAAGGCATCATTGACTCTACAACTCTCGACATGGACCACTTCCAAGGCTAATTCTCTAACATGAAACCACCATCCCAAGTGGACCCTACTCATCATAAAAAGACTCTCAACTCTCCATAAAGTAACTCACCGCATTAAATATGAAGTCAATTTATATTCAAGGACGACAACCATAACTCCCACCATTGACTTGCCAACTCTAAATCCCTTATTCAATTCCATTATAACAACATCCCAAGTATCTTAGAGAACAATGAATATAAAATAATATCCCACAACTCCTCATGGGTGTCCAGATACCCATTCCAAGAGAGGCATATTTATGAACATTCTACATTAGGATTACAATTCAATCACATTTTCCTAGCATTCTCCCACTTGATATTTACATTGAAATAACATAAACAAGAAACGTGGAATGAATAAAGTATAAGATGAAAGTCACGTGACCTTCCTACACCAAGAGAACTTGTACATTCTTACCAGTTTTTAAGTGAATATATAGTTTTATCCAAATTTTCAACCTTCTAAATCATGATCTCACCACTCTTCATCATCTCGTGAACAAAATGATACTACACATTGATGTACTTGTTACGAGCCTGATATATGGATCCCTAGTGTTGGTACCAATTTTGGTACCCCTGGAAAACTTTGCTCACAATGATGTTTGTAACCAAGAATGAGTTATTTATTATTATATTGCTAATATTAACTATTGTCTTTCCCATCAAAATCTAGGTCTTTAGGTATTGGAATAATCATGTTCCCATGAGAGTATATGCAAAATGTTCATCATGAAAAATATCATAGATCTGAGTTATGAAGATACTCCAACAAAGGAAAAGTGAGAAGAATGGCTCAAGTACAAGCCAAAATAGAAAAGAATGAGGTTAAGGGAAAGACTAAATGCCTAGAAATTCTTCTTTGACATGTAGAGATAAGGGGGTACAATGAGGAGGTCATTTTCAATTATAAAGATGTCATTGTTGGATAATATCAAGTTCAAGTTAGAAGCTTAAGTGTCTACCAAAAACTAGACTTTCTATTTAAAAAATAAAAAATTGCTTTTTTCTTGTATTCCATGTCGAGGAGAGAAGCATGGAAATCAAAATTTGTATTTTAGAATGTTTTTTTTTTCTACTTTTTGGTGAATGGAATTAGATGGGAATGGTAGAAGGTTATCAAGGTAGTTTCAAACTTCTTCATGTGAAAAATGGAATTTAAAAAAATGAAAGGTAATAAGAAATAGTTTTTTATCAAGGGCGGTGTTAAAAAATGAAATTAAATAATTTAAAGGAAATTCAATCATTTGAGCTAATCATTTTTTTAAATAGCATTAAGAACCTTAAAGTTCCACTCAACATCAAGTGATCAAAAGTTCCACTTAGCATCAAGTGGAGAAACTTTCACTCGGTGTAACTTTGAAAGTTTTCACTTTTTAGCATCCCCACTTGGTGTTGAGTTATGAAAACCTCCACCTAGCATTTGTTGAAGTTGTAAAAGCCAACCTCACATAACCCAGTGATCACCTGCAAGCAAAATAACCTATCATGTAGAAGAGATTTGAACAACACAAAGATATTGCTCTACAAACCAAGAGAGTAAAATTGCATAAACAAGAAGTGAATAATTACAAAGTGATCAATCCTTAAGAAAGGAGATTGAAACCCTAAAGTGAAAACCCTAGGATGAATAATTGATTTTTAAAGGGCCTAAGTTCAGCTTAAGTGAAATAAAGTAAAGGTGACTTAATTAATTAATCAACATGATTAAATTAATTAAGTAAACAACCTATTACTCTAACACCCCCCTTAAGATGAACTTAGGGAGAAGCTAAAAACCTAAGGACATATGCATGAAAGCAAAGATGGGTCTCGACAACTAGGCCTGATGAGGTGCCCATGTACAAATTTAAAAGATCTCTCACAATAGGAGAAAAGGAGAAAACCTTGTGGGAAAAACTCCTCTCCAAAAGAGAGAAATACATGTGAAGGAGTGAGAAGCCTCCAAACAAGAATGTCCCAAAAAGAATAGGAACAAGTGAAGGACTAAAGAATCCTCCAACAAGAGCGAAGAACGAAGAAACCTCCAATCAATAAGAAATTGTCCCAAAAGATAGGAACAAAGGATGAACATGAAAAACACCACTGAAGCATGAAGAAGATGCAAACATTGTCGTAGAATGACTATTGAAATGCTAAAAGAAAAACCCTCTCTAAAACAAATGATGATCAAGATCAAGAAGACAAGAATTTGCATGAGTTCCCTTAATGACAATACTCGAATCTAATGGCCAACCAAGGCAAACATCAAGAACTCAAAGATACAAATGACACAAGTACCAATAGTCTAAAGAACTGATCAAGTGAAAATGGAAGGTTGCCTCCTAAATGTAAGAGTGTCCATATGGTAAGTGATCCATCTCAATGAAATACAAATAACCAGCCATTGATATACTCTATATTCAAAAGTACATAGGAACAAATACTAAATACATAGCTCACTCCAACGAAACCAAGGAAGTAATATCACCAACAGTAGAAACCTCCCTACAATGCTGAAAAGGGAGAGGCGTGATAGGTACACTAAAATTGAATGCCAGAAAAAGGTGCACGAAGAACCAAGAACATTTGAATGTGAAAACATGAAAGTACCATCAAATAAAGGATGTGCAAACAAAAGGCACACACACACGAGGCTTTTGTTGTGGAAAGGACACTCAATTGACAAAGGTATGATTGCAAACAAAGGCAAAACATCAAACCCCCCCATGGAACTTTATAGAATAGTGCAAGTACAATAATGGCACAATATGATGTGCAAGAATCCCAAATTACACATACAAAGTTGAGGCACTTTATTTCAATGCATTTACAAATGATAAATACATGCAATGTGAGCCCATAAGGTCCAAAAAAGGACTACATCTAAGAAGAATATTTTTTGGAAAAGAAAAATATCAAATCTAGAAACCACCTGCACCACTACAAATAGTTGGGAACTAGCTTTCCAATGATATCTTGTTTTCCCATTTTCAACATTGTATACAAAAGTTATGATGAAAACACTGAAGGAAACTCTAGAAAAGAAGATATGAATTTGACTGGAAATAATAGGGACCTGAGAAAAAAATCCAAAAAATAACCTACACCACTAGATCAAACTTAGAACCAAATTTCTGGCAATATTTCATTTTCAAAAATCTGAGTTCGGATGCAAAAGTTATGGCCAAAATACCAAAACTACTCTAAAAGGGTTTGGGGGAAAGCCTGACAATTAGGCTAGCTGCTAGCATTAACTACTAGCATTAACTGCTAGTGGTTAACTGATGGCGGTGCCTCTGCACACTATTTTTTTTCTCAAATTTCATTCCATACCAGGTCATACGACCCAAAAATGAAAAAAATTAGCCTCCAGGAGTCACTGTGTCTAATTTTGACAATTTTACAGTTGATTTTGGGGTTTTTGGGTGCTTTGAACATGATAGTGAGGTCCATTTGGGCTGAAAACACTCCAAAATTGTAGATACCCTCTGGATTTGGAAACCCTCTGAAACTTCAAACCCTCGCAGATCTGACATCGTGAATCCGAATTTGACAAAACAAAGGTCAATCTTGACTAATTCGAGTGTTATGGACACAATGGTGAGGTCCAAATTGACTCAAAATGCACATAAACTTCACTTTAAGGTAGGATCCCTTAAAAGAAAAATAAGAAGCGGTAGATTTGAAACTCTAATACCATGTTGAAGTTGATAAACACAACCTCATAGAACCCAATGATCATTTGCAAGAAAAATAACCTATCACGTAGAAGAGATTCGAACAACACAAAGATATTGCTCTACAAACCAAGAGATTAAAATTCCATAAACAAGAAGTGAATAACTACAAAGTGATCAATCCTTAAGAAAGGAGACCAAAACCCTAAAGTGAAAATCCTAGGATGAATAATTAATTATTAAAGGGCCTAAGTTTAGCTTAAGTGAAATAAAGTAAAGGTGACTTAATTAATTAAGTAAAAAACTTATTACTCTAACAGCATTAAGTAGCCAAAAGTTCAACTTATCATTAAGTAACCAAATGTTCCACCTAGCATTAAGTGAAAAAACTTCCACCTAACACCATCTTTGAAAACTTCTTATACTTGATGCCTGTGAACAAAAATGTCACCCTGGATTTAAATGGAATATTTCAATTTTAATCTAATATTGAATTTAAAGATAAACCAAGTGTCCAAGTTTTTTGGAAGCAAGGCAAGTGAAAATAATTTCAAAGCATAATATTTTCCTAATTAGATTCAAAGTTTGCTTCCAACTTTATAATCTCAAAAAAAAATTTGCTAAGGAATCACATAGAGCTACCATATCCAATATTTTTACAGGTTTAAGAAGTCATCCATTCTAGAATTTAGAGGGGCTAGTGATCGATGCTTATTCTTGATAGAAAAATTCATAATACATGGTGTTTTGTCATCACTTTTCAAGCACACGCCTAACTATTTATAATTAAACCAACAAATTTTAATGCCATTCAAGCATATCCAAGGGGACACAATAGTGATGAAGATCATTCCTTGTCAAAAGCTCAATCTACTTTATCATCCAAGCATAAATTTGATTATTTGAAGGTTTATTGTTCTCGTTTCAATACCATATAAGCAAATAAAAGGATGTAGTAAGGTTTTGTAATGGCTAGACTATTTTATAAATATAATGGCATACAATAAAGAGGTCATTTTTCAATCATAGAGATGTAATTATTGATACAAAAAAATCATAAGAAGATTCTTCACTCTCTACATAACAAAGGAAAACAATTTCATTATACAAAAGTAAATAGAAATATGTATGCAAAATAAATTAGCTATATGTACACCATCATATATTTTCTTACATACCATGAACTATGCCATCTTAGAGAATTTATCAACTACAATAAATATTAAATATATCCTATATATTTTCTAGGATAACTAATACAAAAGTCGTGTTATATCATCACAATTTTTTTTCATAATTGACAATGAATTATATAATCCAATATTTTTGCATCCACCTTTTTTTAATTGGAAAAATCTACAAATTTGAATATACCTTATCACATCCTTATGCATCTATGTTTAATATTAATTCTCACTCATAAATGTTATCATTTTATCAAATCAAAATGAGCCTGTGTTAATCCACAACTATGTTTCTTCTTGATCATTTTTTCCTCATTGAACTTCTAGGAATACAAAATTGATTTCCTTTGAACAACATATCATTATACATAAAATAGTATAGCCACTTAATTCCATTTATTTTTGTATACTAAAAAAAGGAAATAAAAGTGGACCCTACTCGTCATAATAAGATTCCCCACTCTCTATAAAGTAACCCCCTAACATATAGTAAAGAAGAAGTTAATTTGAATTGAAGGATGACAACCATAACTCCCACTATCGACTTGCCAACTCCAACTCGCCTATACAGTGCCATAACAATAATTTTCTATGCATCCTACAAAATTAAAAATTAAAAATAATATCCCATAGCTCTTCATGGATGTCCAAATACCCTTTTGATAAAATTACAAACATGAACATTATACACTAGGATTGCAATTTGACATCACACTTTTACTAATATTCTCCCACTTGATATTTATATTACAATGACATAAACAAGAAACATACAATGAAACAATTTTAGGATGAAAGGCTCATCACCTCCCTAAACCAAGAGAAGATATGTATTCTCACTAGTTTTTTAAGTGAATCTGCTATGTTATCCAATGTATCAACCTCATAAATCATGACTGTAACACTCTCTATCATGACATGAACAAAATGATAACAATCAATGTGCTTGTTATGAGCATGGTACAAAGGATCCCTAGTATTGGTACGCCTAAAAAACCTTGCTCACGATCATGTTTGTAACAAAGAATGAAGTTTTTCTTGCTATATTGTCAATATCAATTATTATCTTTCCCATCAAAAGCTAAGTCTTTATGTCTTGGATTGTCTTGTTCCCATGAGATTATATGTACAATGTTATGAAAAATATCAAAGATCTAAATTTTTAAGAGGCTCCAACATAGGTAGAGTGAGAAGAGAAGGCAACTCTAATATAGTCTAAAATAAATAAATAAAGTGATAAGCTTAAGGGAAGACTACAAGGTAGGAAAATCTTCTCTAACACGTTGAAATAAGGGTGTACAATAAGGAGGTCATTTTTCAAGCATAAAGATGTCATTACAAAAAATACCAAATTTGAGTTAGAAGCTTTAGTGTGTAACCAAAATTAAACTTTTTATTTTTAAAAGAAAAATATTACTTTTTTGTTGTGTCTTGAATCGAGGAGAGAAGCATAAAATAAAAATATATATTCTAATTCTAGAGTTTTTTTTCTTTATGGTCAGTGATAGTGGATGCAGATGGCAGGAGGTTACTAAGGTAGTTTAAAGCTTCACCACATGAAAATAGAATCTAGAAAGATGAAAGGTAAAAATAAATGGGTTTTTATATAAAGGTTAGTGTTTAAAAATTAAATAAATTTAAAGGAAAATAAAAGTTTAGATTTAATCATTAAAAAACTCATTCAAATTGGCATTGAGTAACTAAAATCTCCACTTGACATCAAGTGGAGAAACTTCTACCTAGTGCCAAATTTGATTGTTTTCACTTTCTAGTGTCTAAAGGTCAATTTCCCCACTTGATGTTAGGTTATGAAAACCTACATGTAGCATTGTGTGACCAAAAGTTCCACTCAACACCAACTTTGACAATTTCCTCTACTTGGTGCCTATGGATGAAAAACTCTACCATAGATTAAAATGGAATGGTATTAACCGTCAATTAATATGGAAGAAGATAAGCTATGCACCCACATTTTTTTGGACATCAAGGAAGGGTGACAATACTTTAAAAGCATGTAATTTTCCTATTTAGGTTGAATCCTCATACTTTACAATTTCAAAAGATTCTTGCTAAGGATTATTTTTTAATAAAGAGGGTAAATTTTTTATTGCATCCAAAAAATCAATAGTACAAAGCAATCAGGGTCCAAAATAGGCACCCAAAGAGAAAACCAAGAAACCCAAGATCAACAAACAACCACAAAAGTGCAAAACATGTACCAAGACCATCCAACATAAAACATCATCCACCCATGTCCTCAAAGATTAGCCTCTCAAGATCTTAGGAATTACCCCAAGATAATTTCTCCCAACCTTCAACCTTCTAGCCACGAATCTGCTCAAAAGCTCATTTGGCCAAACAATCAACAACCTATTCCACTTCTAAGGAATATGAGTGAAGGAAACAGACTCAAGCATGGGGTTCAGTTGTAGAATATGCCTAACAACAAAAGCAAGTTGCCAATTAACCCCATCCGACTTCTGCTTAGTCAAAAAATTAACCATGATTTGAGAGTTTGATTCACAAGTGATCTTGCGCCAACCAAGAGCACAAGCTCTCTCAATAGTAACTAGAATTTCCAAACCTTCCATGAAGTTGTTGGTTTGTTGCCCCTTATGAATGGAAAAGAAGAAAATATCCTTGCCAAAGCTATCTCTTCCAATACTGCCAATCCGAGCAATCACAAGATTACCCCTTTAAGAGTCATCAGTATTGATCTTTAAAACATCCACTAAACGAGGGGACCAACCACCATCTCTCTAAGCCTTCCTTTTGGCATGATGACCTCTTCAAACACAAAAAGAGTTGAACACTAGACCATGCAGGCCCAATCTATTCACAATCTCTTCATCTCCCCTCTCCAAAGGAAAAGAAACATTGCACTTAGCTTCCATAGTCTCCTGAATCATGCCAACAACTCTCTGCCAAACCTGTTGAATCATAAGATTACTTCCACAAAAAATCCTATGATTCCTCTCAAGCAAAATTTTCTAGAGGATGAAAGTGGGAACAATATTCCAAATAATCTAGAGGAAAGAAGCGTTTGTCGAAGGCCTCCCAAGACTACTCCAAAATTCAATCAGTGAAGAAGCATGAACACAGGAATGTCTCTAGATACCCCATTGAAGGTGCCAAATAATCTTTAAAAAAGGGCATCGAAAG
Organism: Sequoia sempervirens; assembly: GCA_007258455.2. Taxonomy (NCBI): domain Eukaryota; kingdom Viridiplantae; phylum Streptophyta; class Pinopsida; order Cupressales; family Cupressaceae; genus Sequoia; species Sequoia sempervirens. Next base: position 105,618 of record VDFB02092327.1, on the reverse strand, counting down.
AACAACTAGGACGAATACTCCTCGCAACAACCACAAAGAGCACATACAGATGGACCCTAAAAACCTCGCTTACGAAGATTATCCCAAGTCAAGAATCTATTCTAGACTAAAGTCCACAACAAGCAGTTACACTTAGGCCAATAAAACTTATTCTAGACATCTTTCCACCATGAAACTTCTAACCCCCTGTACTTCCAAAAAATCAACTCCTAATAACCACTAGACACCATGTAGATCCCCTTAGGATCGGGGCTCCAATCCAAAATATCCATCTCCCTAATTGAGTTGCACTCTCTACTAGCTAAAATATTACTTAGCTTAGCACAATCCTCTTCCAAACCCCTAGCAAACCACTCACTAATTCCCAAATGCTAAATTAAATACTTTAATTTATTTAATGAGCCAAGGTATAGATAAATTTAAAACAAAATAAATGGAATGTACAATCATAATTAATTTATTGAATATACTATGACAATTGTTATAAAAAGTATAATAAATAATTGCAAGGAACATTTAAATTATGAATACCGATGAGCTCAAAATATGCTCATAATTTGAGTATTATGATGTATTTTTAATATCTCTACTCTTGTTGCTAATGGATGTTTTAACTCTTTGATTAAAGACTTTTTATCTAAAAATGGGTAGTATCCTATAGCAATACATTCCTATATTCTTGCAGCTTAACATCTCTATGTGTATTATTAATTACCCTATTTGACCTCCCGAATGACTGATATAATGCATGTGGTTTTTGAATGATGAAATAGATTTAATATGTGATTAATGAATGTATCGTGTTGTTTGCCACACATGATTTCTTTCGCGTGTGCATTGCAGGTTGTTGAAGGGAGCATGAACGAGTCAAGCACAACAGACTTCGGCTTTGCAGTAAAGTCCATTTGTAGCACGGTGTCAAGGAAATTGTTCCAACAAAGACTCTCTGACCGGGTTGTTGGGAAGAAATCTAAATGATCATTAATCTGGGAAGAGTGGAATGCTAAATTCTCTCTGGATCGTGTTGAACATATATGCTTTCATTATGAGAAGTATGTTCCTTGGTTTTAGGATACATTTATGTCCATGTCTTTCTTTGATAGAGTTAGGTAGTTAGTTGCTTTTTTTCTGGTTTAAATATGCGCGAGTGAGCAACTAGAGTATGTAAAAGTTAGTATTATAATGAGAGATAGTGTTTTGTGTTAGTTTTCATATGAGTAGAACAATGTATATCATTATGAGTTTATGAATAAAAGCTGATGAAGTTCTAAGTTCAATTCTTGCATAACTAGTTGATGCTTGCTAAGGGGGCCCACTTAGTAAGTATCTGTAGTTAGTTAGTTAGTTAGTTGTTTATTTCCTATTGATCATAAGTTAGATTTCATTCTTGAAAGTTTCAGCGCATACTCAGTCTTATATTGTTCCTGCAGCATCAAGAATCCATCCTTGTGTTTGTTCTTGCAGCATAAGGCCAGTTCATAGTTTATTTCTTAATCATAGTTGTCATGATTTCTGCTTTGATTAAGTTTAGAAGGCTTCGCATTACATTCCTATAGCATAAGTAGAATTCCTTTCACTCATTTATTTCTGGTAAATCATGACTAAGACTGGTTCTTAGTGCACATACAATGTCGCTCCATTTCAAGTATACATTCCCTGGTTTGACAATGTAAATGAACGACCATAAGAAGATGCTAGTCACCTGCTGGAATGTCCAATTCCCAGGTTAGGATTTTTTGTGACTTTTATATCCTTTTATGGGCGCGACCATTTTTGGTGCCGTTGTTGGGGATGGTGTCAAGCTAAGAACCTGTCATAGTCATTGTTAGCAATAGTTTAGTCTGCTATTCAAGCATTTTCAAATCCCTTCAATTTACAGTTAACTCTATTTCATGCATAGAAGAAGAGACGCTTTGGGAAGATTCCTCCCTAACCTTCCATTCCTTGATAAAAATCTTGAACCAGCTTATAATATATTTGAGGAAGGAGGAGACCAAGATATCAATCTATTTGCTGAAAACCTGCTTGTTGAACTGCCAGTTGATCTAGTTGACGAAGAACCTGAAGAAAATCCATTTGCTTTGATACTCCATCAAGTAACTATGGCATGTAATCCACCTAATCGACCTCCTGCTTTTGAATTCCCCATCATTTCTCAGCAAGATAATGATAACCTTAAAAATATTTCTTTTTCATTACTTCCCAAGTTCTATGGACTAGTTACAGAGGACCCAAAAACCTTCTTGTTTGAGTTTGACATCCTTTGTCGCAGCTATGATTACACTTTAGATGCTCACAGTTTGAAGTTGTTTCCTGCTACTTTGAAAGAAGGAGCTCTTAGATGGTTCATGAGTTTGGGGAGGGGTGTTGTTGATAGTTGGGTAGCCATGCAAACAAAATTTCTTGAGAAATACAAGGAATATTGTAAGAGTGGTAGCAAGGGTGATGATATATTCAGAATTCAACAAAAGGAGGATGAAAGTATGGAAGACTATATCTCAAGATTCTTATTTTCCCTGAAAAAGAATTCAGACCATACTCTTAATGAAGAATCTCATAAACTATTTTTTCTAAGAGGAATCAGTGAAACCTGTATAGATGCCCTGGACCTAATGGGAGGAGGAGATATAACCCAACTGCCTTGGGATGATATCAAGAAAATATGTCTCAACTACTCTCGAGCAATTGTTAAGAAGGGTAGAGGTCATCAAGCCACAGTGGTAAAGTCCTCTACTAATGGAGTTTCACGGATGGAGGTCACAAATTTGTTGTCTGATTTCAAGCAGGATATCATAAACAATATGGCTACACAGTTGGATACTATGCAAGCTCGGAAGAAACATGAAGAAGCTGAAACAATTTTGGCTGAGTTCTGTCCACATTTTAGATAGAAGAAATGTGACTGCAGATGTAAGATGCTGGCTAACCCGGAGGCTAAGTAGTTATCTACTAACTTTAAGATGGTAGAGAGTGATGATGACCAAGTATTCTTTATTGCACAAAGGCGACCATGGGCTCAAAGACAAGGTATGCCTCAAGACCCTTTGACTTTTAGTAATCCTTATTCTAATTACAATAACCAATGGCAACCTACATATGGCCCATCGCCACTTTGGAATACCTCTCAACCTCACTGGCCTAACTATCAGAGTCCTCAATGGCAATCTTCTCAAGGAGGTTGGCAGCAGGCACAAGGACAATGGACTCCACCCCCAGGTAACTGGCAGCAAAATCCTCAATGGAGAAGTCCACATCAATGGAAGAACCAATCCCCTGGCTCCCTATAGCTTCAGCAGCCATAACCTCAGGCCCTCATGCCACCTCCTACAGCACCTGCAGCAAATAATGGCTCTCCAAAACAAACTCCTATGCCTGCTCAACCATTGCCAAATCCTAATAATAAGCAGCAATAGCACCAGCCTATGTATCTTGCAGAAACTAATTAGTATCCAACTTATGCTCTGAATATTCATGATATCCATCTCAGGTCTGGAACCACTCTCCCTACTCCACAACTGCCTGTAATTATAGAGATTCCAGATTCTGCCTCTGAACAACCTACTGATATTGCAGAACATATACCTGTATCAGATACTGTCTCTAAAGAACCTATCCTGCAGCATCAAGCCAAACCGCCTTTTCCTCAGAGATTGCAAATTACTACATCAAAGTCTATGGAAGAGCCTACTTTTGATATTTTGGATCAGTTCAAGAATGTACACATTCAAATTCCCCTTTTTCAAGCCATTAAAGATGTCCCAATTTATGGAAAAAATCATTAAGGAGGCATGTTTAAAGAAGCCGGGAAGAAAGAAAAAGGATCCCAAAACTATCCATGTTCTAGGACAGTTGATAGATATTATGTTAGGGAAGGTAGTCATTCCAAAATATACTGACCCTAGGAGTCTTGTGGTACAAATAAATATTAATGGCCAAATAGTAAAGAATGTTTTGATAGACCTTGGTGCAACCATCAATGTAATGACCAAACATACTATGGAGTGTTTGAAAATTCTAAAAATTTGGTCTACACCTACCGTCCTGCAGCTTGCTGATAGTTCCACAGTAAAACCTAATGGAGTGGTAGAAGATATCATTGTCATCCTTGAGTATTGGGAATACCCAGTAGACTTCACCATATTGTCCACTAAGACAACTTTGGGAGGATATCCTATTATCCTAGGTAGACCATGGTTAGCTACAACTGATGCTTTTATTGGATGTCATTCAGGAGATATGACAATTTCTGATGGCCAGTCAAGAAAGAAATTGGCTTTATATCCACCTGCCCAGCCTCAGCCAGACTTGTCTCAGCCAATTTGGCTAGATTTAGGAGAGGAAACTGAAGAAGTCAATTCATTGGCTCACCTAATGATGTTGTAAACTAATCCATTTTCTCAGCTTCAGAATGAGGATGACTTGCTTTTACACATTTTGCAGTCCAACTCTGATCTGAGTAGCCCATCTGCTCCAGATAACTGTCCTCAACAGTGTTTCCTATAGCAACTGAATTCTGAGAGTTTGCCACCTGAATCTCCTGCAATTTATCACAACTTGTTTCCGCATGAAATACAAACACCACCTTTATCAACAACCTCCATGAATGATCTTACCAAGCAAGTAGAAGTATTTCCAAGCTGCTATTTGAGCATCAATAATAAGCTGCCTCAATCTCAACAAGCTGCCCTAGTCACAATGCTGCAAGATCAACACAAAGTTTTTACATGGGACTATGGGGATATGAAGGGAATAGATCCTCAACTTTGTATTCATAGGATCTACATTAAGGAAGACTGTTTACCTGTTAGACAGCCTCAAAGAAGGATAAACCCGGCACTTAGGGAAATAGTTAAAACTGAGCTCCAAAAATTGCTTGATGTTGGTTTTATCTACCCCATTTCAGACAGTCAATGGGTATCTCCATTGATGATTGTCCCTAAAAAAGGTGGAAAATGGAGAGTTTGTGTAGACTACAGAGAGTTGGACACAATAACTAAAAATGATCACTTTCCACTGCCATTTGTTGACCAAGTACTAGACTCATTATCTGGTAAAAAGTATTTCTCCTTTTTGGATGGATATAGTGGGTATAATCAAATTAGAATTGCCCCTGAGGATCAAGACAAAACAACTTTTACTAGTCCATGGGGTACTTTTGCCTACTCTGTCTTACCTTTTGGACTATGTAATGCACCTGCACATTTCAAAGGGTAGTGATCAGTATTTTTGCTGATATTTCTCATGATTCTATGGAGATCTACATGGATGACTTCGCTACTTATGGAGTTACTTATAAAGAAGCATTAGCCAATTTGGAAAAAGTGTTGAAAAGATGTTAGGAGCAAAATTTGTCTTTGAATAGTGAGAAATGTTTTATGATGATGCAAAAGGGAATTGTTTTAGGCCATCATATCTCTTAAGCAGGAATTCAGATTGATCCTGCAAAAATAGAAGTTATTATAACTTTGCCAACACCTATAAAACAAAAGGATGTTAGAAGCTTCCTAGGACATGCTGGATATTATAGAAGATTTATCAAAGATTTCAGCAAAATAGTCAATCCATTATATGTCTTATTGACTAAGGATTTTGAATTTAACTAGACTGAGGCATGTGACAAATCTTTCCTATAGCTTAAGAACCTACTTACTCAGGCACCTATTCTTCAAGGACCGAAGTGGAGCCTGCCCTTTCATATACACACAAATACTTTTGATTATGCCATAGGGGCAGTTTTAGGATAGAAAGAGAATTCCATTGAGCATGCCATATACTTCATCAACAAAAACCTTCAAGGCCTTGAATTAAACTATACTATCACAAAGAAAGAATTGCTAGCAGTCGTGTATGCCTTGAACAAGTTTTGACATTATGTCATTGGTTACCAAATATTTGTCCATACAGATCATGCAACAATAAGGTACCTCATGAATAAGCCTGTCATATCTGACAGATTAGCAAGATGGCTCCTATTGTTATAGGAATTTGATATAACAGTTATTGATAAGCCAGACCGAGCTAATGTGGTGGCTAATTTATTGTCAAGACTTCAAACAACGACACCTCATGAGGTAATTGATGATAGCTTTCCCGATGAACATTTGTTTTCTATTGCTGCTCGAACTCCATGGTATGCAGATATTGCAAATTATTTAGCAGCCAACAAAATTCCAGCACACTTCTCACCAAAGGAAAGACAATTGTTGGTAAAGAAAAGTTTTAACTTTTCATGGATTGCAGATTGTTTATTTTACACAGGACCTGACCAAGTCATGAGAAGATGTGTTAGGGAATATGAGACCTATGACATTTTGCATGCTTGTCATGATGAACCATGTGGTGGGCACTTTGCAGCCAAGAGAACATCTATGAAGGTGCTTACCACAGGATACTATTGGCCCACACTACACAAAGATGTTGTATCCTACACCAGGAAATGTGATAGATGCCAACGAATGGGGAGACCAACAAGGTCTGATGAAATTCCCTTGAATCCTCAAGTGGTAGTCAATCCATTTAACAAGTGGGGCATGGATTTTGTTGAGCCTATTGATCCTCCTTCCAATGGGAAATCATACATTTTGGTTTGTACTGATTATGTAACCAAGTGAGTGGAAGTGAAAGCAATGACACATGCCCGTGACAATAAAGTTGCTGAGTTCTTGTATGAATAGATTTTTACTCGGTTTGGAGTCCCAAGGGAACTTGTTACTGATCAAGGAGCTCAGTTTACATCAAACTTAATCACTGCATTGATGAATGATTACAAGATCGGGCACAAAAAGTCTATCCCCTATCACCCTCAAGCCAATGGTCAGGCAGAGGTTACCAACAGAGAAATTAAGGCAATCCTTACAAAGACAGTCCAATTACACAAGAAGGATTGGAGCAGTCGCCTTCCTGAAGTGGTCTGGGCCTATAGAACATGGAAAACAACTACAAGGTTCACTCCTTTTGAATTACTCTATGGCAAAACTGCCATGTTGCCAATAGAGTTTGAGCATAAAACCTTGAGGACTACTCTCCAGCTTAACATTGATAGTTATGAAGCTCAAAAGGAACACCTCCTGTAGCTAAATGCATTGGATGAGATAAGGAAAGTTTCCCTATAGCATACTGAAATTATCTAGCAGCAAAGAAAAACATGGCATGATAATCATATCTAAATTAAGCAATTCTCTGCCGGTGATTGGGCGTTGCTCTATGACTCCAGGTACAAAGAAAATTAAGGTAAACTCACAACAAGAAGGCTTGGTCCTTATGAAATAGAAAATGTGTTTGATAATGGTTCAGTTCAGTTAGCTACAATAGATCCAGTCTGATTCAAGCTACTAGTTAATGGACACCGTCTTCGGTTGTATCATAAACCAACGTCCAAAGAAGAATTTATGAAGCAGTTTGTTTCGGATACGGCCACTGATCTTCTTGCAGCAAAAGGCTTCGGCCTTTCTCCTGCAGCATCTCTTTAAAATTCCATGTTGCATGCCCATAATAAAGGTTTCCTTTTAAGGAAGCCACGTTCTTCGTTTCTCATCCATCACCACCATTCATTTCCTTTTCTTCCACGTCATCCATCCTACCATACCACCCTAATTTATGATTTCAATTCCAACCATCATTTCATATTGTGCTGTGATCTTTCCCAGCATGTACGAGCATTAATTACAAGGTACGCGATATCTTTTTTTATCACATCGTTTATTTATTTTATTTATTCATTAACTGCTATGTACATATCAATCGTTATTGCCTATTCTTCACCTGTCCTTTTGCACATGTGTGGACACATGCCAAATTTTTAGTAGGGGGCGGGGATAATCCATTTCAAACCTCTTCTTATGTCACTACCACAACTGATAAGATATTTTTTTTAATTTTCTTGTACTTTCCAAATATGACTGCGTGTTTTATTCTAAAACAATAATTAACTGCTTGATTTGGGTAGTTCATAACAATCATTTCATGCAAATATTCTTTGAGTCATTCTTGGAAAAGTAAAGAAAAGTGATAGCAAGACAAAAAGAAGCAGAGCAAAAAAGTTATTTGAATTTTCAGAAAAGGTTTGAGTTTCAGGAATCTTAGCAGGGATAATTTGCGAATATGGGTGGCCAATTAGTAAGACATGAGCCTGTAGCTCATGAACTCTTGACACAAAATCCTCAAGTAGTTCAGACATTCAACAATTGTGGTTGGCTGAATTATTTTTTGAGGTTAGATTCTTTTAATGAGGAAGCTGCAGGTGAGTTTTTGAGAACTCTTTCAAAAGGAGAAGCTACAGTGTGGGGTTTGACCTTCACCACAAGGCCATACTGCTCCTACGGATTTCAGAGAAACAACCAGGAAACTTAATGCTGGCGGACCATCATTAGGTTAAGTAGGGGGAAAATGAGCTCAAAATATGCTCATAATTTGAGTATTATGATGTATTTTTAATATCTCTACTCTTGTTGCTAATGGATGTTTTAACTCTTTGATTAAAGACTTTTTATCTAAAAATGGGTAGTATCCTGTAGCAATACATTCCTATATTCCTGCAGTTTAACATCTATGTGTATTATTAATTACCCTGTTTGACCTCCCAAATGACTGATATAATGCATGTGGTTTTTGAATGATGAAATAGATTTAATATGTGATTAATGAATGTATCGTGTTGTTTTCCATGCATGCTTTCTTTCACTTCTGTTGCCGTGTGCATCGTAGATTGTTGAAGGGAGCATGAACGAGTCAAGCGCAACAGACTTCGGCTTTGCAGTAAAGTCCATTTGTAGCACGATGTCGAGGAAGTTGTTCCAGTGAAGACTCTAAGACCGGGTCGTTGGGAAGAAATCTAAATGATCATTAATCTGGGAAGAGTGGAATGATAAATTCTCTCTGGATCGTGTTGAAAAAATATGCTTTCATTATGAGAAGTCTGTTCCTCGGTTTCATGATACATTTATGTCCATGTCTTTCTCTGATAGAGTTAGGTAGTTGCTTTTTTGGTTTAAATAAGTGTTCCTCTTGTGCGAGTGAGCAACCAGAGTATGTAAAATTTAGTATTATAATGAGAGATAGTGTTTTGTGTTAGTTTTCATATGAGTAGAACAATGTATATCATTTTGAGTTTATGAATAAAAGCTGATGAAGTTCTAAGTTCAATTCTTGCATAACTAGTTGATGCTTGCTAAGGGGGCCCACTTAGTAAGTATCTATAGTTAGTTAGTTAGTTGTTTATTTCCTGTTGATCATAAGTTAAATTTCATTCTTGAAAGTTTCAGCGCAGACTCAGTCTTATATTGTTCCTACAACATCAGGAATCCATCCTTGTGTTTGTTCCTGCAGCATAAGGCCAGTTCATAGTTTGTTTCTTAATCATAGTTGTCATGATTTCTGCTTTGATTAAGTTTAGAAGGCTTCACATTACATTCCTGTAGCATAATTAGAATTTCTTTCACTCATTTATTTCTAGTAAATCGTGACTGAGACTGGTTCTTAGTGCACATATAGTGCCACTCTATTTCAAGTATACGTTCCCTGGTTTGACAATCTAAATGAATGACCATAAGAAGATGCTAGTCACCTGCTGGAATGTCCAATTCCCAGGGTTAAGATTTGCCGTGACTTTTATATCCTTTTATGGGCATGACCAAATACCATGATAATCAAATAATACATATCTTAAATTTCTTAGGGAGCTATTGTCCAACTCATGTAGAGAAAGATTTAGGCTCTTTACGACAAGAAGGCACCTCTAGAGGAACCAATTCTTGTACAAAACCCCAACATGCCTCATGGGCCTTACGGTTAAACTACCTACCTCATTGGCCTTATGGTTCAACAACCTACCTCACAGGCCTTACGACAAAGCCCTAGCTAGGACAATCTTGGGTGTATATTGTACCCCGAGTTGGACACAAGTTGTGTGCCCCTGAACTCCAACTACCCCAATTCCAACCAAAGATCCTATCCCTCACTTCTTCGTGCTCTCTAAAACTCTTTATTCTCTTTGGTTATTTTCTTGTGTCCTTTTCTATTATTTTATGGGTTTAAATAACAACCCAAGAGTGGTTACAAAAGTCACACCCGTTCATAATAATAATATTTTAATTAAATTAATATTTACATCTTTTATTCTGATATTTCTTTCTCATGAGAAAAAGTCACGTAACAATTCTCCCCCTGTAAATTAGCTATATTTCTATTATTTTATGGGTTTAAATAACAACCCAAGGGTGGTTACAAAAGTCACACCCGTTCACAATAATAATATTTTAATTAAATTAATATTTACATCTTTTATTGTGATATTTCTTTCTCATGAGAAAAAGTCACGTAACAATTCTCCCCTGTAAATTAGCTATATTTCTATTATTTTATGGGTTTAAATAACAACCCAAGGGTGGTTACAAAAGTCACACCCATTCACAATAATAATATTTTAATTAAATTAATATTTACATCTTTTATTGTGATATTTCTTTCTCATGAGAAAAAGTCATGTAACAATTCTCCCCCTATAAATTAGCTATTATCCTTAGGAGCACAGGGAATCTCTTCGTCAAATCAAATAAACAACTTTAATTAAACAAATGTGGATATTGTGCTTTAATAAAATCAACTTTTTCCCAAGTAGTTCTATCAATACTACAATGGCTCCACTTAATTTTAACTTCATCTATAATTCTATTCCTCAAAGTTCTAGATATTTTTTCAATTATTAACTCAGGATCAATTTTAAATTCACAAGTAGGTTCAATAGAAATACTCTTCCAATCAATAACATGATCTGCACTATACACATATTTCTTAAGTAAGCTCATATATGAATTTGTGCAGGCAAAGAAAGACAGAGAGAAATGATGCTATAAGTGGAGTTGAACAAATGAAGCCAAAAATTCTTGAAGTTAACAATTATATGGAACAAAAACAATTGGAAATCGATGATAAGGAAAAGGAAAAACCAAATCTAAGTGATAAAAAAAAGAGAATAAGTTGGGTGGAGGAATGAAATTCTTATCTGAAAAGGCAAACAAGTTCTCTAACAAGCTTGTAAAAAGAAACATCTGCATAGTCTAATGATAAAGACACTGTAAAAATTAACCAAAAAATAGTTGCAAAGGTACATAAAAGTATTCAAGAAATTCTAAACTCTATCCAATAAAGGGATGCTTCTATCCTAAGGGTTGATGAGGGAGTAGCTTATCTAAAGCTTGAAGTAAAAGACATGAGAAATAAGTTAGGGGTAAAAGCACAAAGTTGTGTCACACTTTCAACCAACTTATCAGCATAAGTGAATTTAAGTATTTCTAACTAAAAATATATTTTGGTTAAACATATGACCTTATAAGATTCATTCTAAATAAGTTAGATATATCCACAACTTTTTCAAATAAAATTGTTGGCTAAATACATATGTAGCACCACTTTGAGGCCAATTTACCAAAAAAATAGATTTATTTGAAAAAATGACGTTTCAACAATTTCTACTCATGTAAATAGCATTTTTTTTAAATATAAAAATACCCTTTTGTAGATCCATAAGTCTAGTTTTCAAATATATATATATATATATATATATATTTTAATAATTAAATTATTATTTATATTTTCCTTTTTATTTTTACTAAAAGTAGATTATTAGTATAAAATATTAGGCTGATTACCATGTGAAGAAAAAATAATAAAACTTATTAAAGAAAATTGAAAAAAATATGATGCACTAGATAAAAAAATATATATCAAGAGGGTATAATTTTTTTTCCATTTTAGATAAATAGATAATATGAAAGTTGACGTCAAATAGAAACAACTATGTTTTAATATGTGCACATTTTAATATTTATTTAAAATATGCATTTATCAAAATTGGAAAAAAATATATCCATGCACTAAAGTTTCAACTTATAAATACACACAACAAAATTGAAGGAGAAAAAATAAAAATTACTATATAAAGGTTGACATCTCATGTAACTTCATTTTTCAACAACTAAATTATAGTGCCAATTTATAAAAAATGTATTCAAATATATATTTTTTAAAATACAAGCATAAAATATACTAAAAAAGAAATATTTTATTAGTTTACATCATTTCAAAATTCAAAACATATATGTCACTTTTTAATGGTTCGAGTATAAAAGTTGGATCAGTGTTGGTCGTTTCCTTTAAAAAGTGTGACACAACTTTGTACTTTTACCCTTAGAATATCATGAAAATGAATAGTAGGGGGTGTTAAGAGGTATGAGGAATGGGGATGAGGAAAAACATATCAATGATCAATTCGTAGATGCAAAATAAATAGTTGGAAGTGTTGAAACTAGAACAAAACAACTGAAGACTAAAATTAACCAATTAGAAAAGGAATTAAAAGACAAGAATAAGTTGTCATGGTCAAAAGAAAAGGAGATTAATGTTGTTCGGAGAGAGCTACAATCTAAAAGATGAGAAGTTGAGAAAACAAAGACATCAATGGAAGGTGTTTCCTGTGAAGAAGGGTGCATGGAGACATTACAAAATGAGTGTTTCCACAAATCTGATGCAGTTCACAAGTTGAAGGATGATATTAGGCTCCTCGAGGCTCGATTAGGAAATGTTCAATTTACCTATAATGGTCATGCAAAGCATTTTGATAGCTCAAAAGTCAAAGGTGTTGTTGCAAGACTTATAAAAGTTAAAGATACCACAACATATCTGCATTGGAGGTTGCTAGAGGAAGGAAGTTGTGTAATGTGGTAGTGGATACAGAACAAACAAGAAAGCTACAACTTCAAATAGGACATCTACAAAGAAGAGTAATGATTATCCCTTTAAACCAAATCCAAGCCCATACCATTTCATCAACAACTCAACAATCAACAACCAAATTGGTGGGCAATGGAAACACAAGGTTGGCACTATCTCTTGTTGCATATGAAGATGAAATTGAAGAAGCTATGCAATTTGTATTTCGTAGTGCATTTGTTTGCAACAATTCAGATGTTGCAAAGGAGATTCCTTCTCATAGAGATATGTGATCCCCAATTGTAACTCTTGAAGGGGATATTTTTTAGCCAAGTGGTCTTCTTACTGGTGGAAGTCACAGGAGAGGAGGTGAAATGTTAAGGCAACTTCATGCATTGTTTGAGGTAGAGTCTCAGTGTGTTATTCAACAAAACATGCTAGCAATAATTAAAGTAGAAATTGCAACATTGTTGCCATTGGAAAAGAGGCTTTCACATTTGAAATCTCGCCTAGACCCAAAGTCCTAAGATCTTTCTCTTTTTAAAAATAGAGATCACAAAAATGAATTCATTAACTGAATTGGTTGCTAGAGTTGAAAAAAATCTACAAATGTGCAAGCTCGAAGCATTAACAAAAGATGAACATCACAATACTTGTGTTCCTCAACTTGTTGCCCTTCAAAAGGCAATGGAAGATTACAATTTTATTTTAAATATTAATATTTGCAAAATGTTGAATTAACATATGAAAGGTAATACTTTTCATATTCTACATATAATTGGAGGTTTCTTTAGTAGCTGATTTTCAATAATTAGTTACTCTTTTGAAATAAGGAGTCACGTATGAAGCAAGGGGAAAATTCAGTTTTAGGATAAGAGAGTAGAAGCTAGGATTTTCTACCATGGCCCTTGTATTGGGAGAAGGGAGAAGTCAGTGAACCTCCATTGTATTGAATAAATGAGGAGATGTTTGGAATCTGTGCAGGTTTCATAAAATCATCTACCGACATCCCACGTTGTGTTTTCCAACCTGCAATTCTTCAGTGCATTTTTTTACCATCATAAGAGGAAATTGAAACACAAACTTTAGTCTACCTAAGAGTTGTTAATTTTTTTGAAGGTGTCTCTCATTAAATTCTTAATATCCAAACAACAAAAGCTTTTCATTACAACCATACTCTCTATGTATAATTGGATGTTGGAAAACATTGCATTCTATAAAACCTGCAACCCACATACTCTTGTATAACCCTCTACACGCAACAAACCAATTAGTTAGTCAGCCCTCAGCTCCATCTGGTTAGTTTTATGCATCCCCCACACTATAACTCCATCCCAAACTCTACACCCTTAAGCATTGAACAAGAATTGAGAAGTAAGTCACAACCCACTGTGTTTTCAAACCTGCAACTATTTTGTGCATTTTTTGTTCCAATCATATGAAGATATTGAAATGCAATGTTTACTAAAACTAAGGGTTGTTATAAAATATGAAGGTGAACTTCAATACATTTTTATAGTCTACAAAACAAAAAGTGCTCATTACAGTCAGTTGTTTCATTATCATATAGATTATTCGTGTTTGTGAATTTATCAAACATCCAAAGATACCATTAAAGACCATAATTGATTAGAATGTATATAATATGAGAGTGATAGTTGCCTACATTTATTTGAGGAGTTTTTTCAAATAGTTCATTGCCTTTTCTATGGATTGTCATGGTATTCCATCACCATGAGACCACATTTATTTGAGGCATTCTTTCAAATAGTTCACTACCTTGTCTATGCTATTGCTTACTATTATGCTTTGATATATTTTTTCCAAGCATCCATAGCTTGTTTGGAAGCACATGTTTTAGGCTTTTAGCCATAGCAGCAAAGTAGTGAACTGTTTGATAAAATGCTTTGGTAGACATGTATGAAAAATGTGGTAGCATAGACAAGTGAACTGTTTGAAAAAATGCCTAAAAGAAATGTGGTCTCATGGTGATGGAATGCCATGGCGCATTCCATCACCATGAGACCACATTTCTTTGAGGCATTTTTTCAAATAGTTCACTGCCTTGTCTATGCTATTGCTTGCTACTATGCTTTGATAGATTTTTTCCAAGCATTCATATCTTGTTCCAAAGCACCTATTTTAGGCTTTTAGCCATAGCAGCAAGGCAGTGAACTATTTGATAAAATTCTTTGGTAGACATGTATGAAAAATTTGGTAGCATAGACAAGATAGTGAATTGTTTAAAAAAATGCCTCAAAGAAATGTGGTCTCATGGTGATGGAATGCCATGACAATCCATCAAGGCAGTGAATTGTTTGAAAAAATGCATAAAAGTGAACAAAGTTTCTCATGAACCATAAACAACTGCTATAGATTCAACTAAACAACTATATCACGTACTCCCAATAACCATCTCTCACTGCAATAAGCATACCAATGTAATAATGGTAACCAAGAATATAGCCTGCCAAATAGAATCCACATTAGACAATTTTACAAGATCTACACATATACAAAATCTCAAAGGAGAAATACATTATCAATGCTATAATCTCAAATAATTGAAAAATAAATTCAACCCACATTAGTATCCTTCAAAATAGAGATATTCAGGTATAACAAGTGGATTTCCAAAACTCAAACACCAAAATCAATGCTAGATCTTATTTTTCAAACAAACCCACATAAGAGTATAACCATAGATTAATAAGAACCCTCCAAGGAGCCATGCAAACCTATAACTGTCTTCATCCATAACACGTTGAATACAATCTTATCACAAATCTACATACCACATATTTTAGTTAACATGTAAAACATGCAAAACCATCTATGTAAATTTTAAATTGATTTAAACATATAGAAATTCACATCAAACATGTCATCTAAATAATGAAATAATCACAAACCTATAAACCCACAACTGAAAAACAAGAGTAAACTGCAACTCAATAGGAAAAACCAAGTTGTCCAGGAGATTAGAACATATGAAATTGTGTAAGGGGGAAATTGGTAAATGTTAGGTCATTTTTACATGTCTACATTTTTCCCCTCTTTGAGACAAAGTACTAGTTGCTTTGTTTTAAAGATTTTGATATTAATATCAAGATTTGAAAAAATTTATATGGCCCACTATGCCCCAGTATGTCCCAAGCGAGATAGCATGGTTCCCCCTCGGGAAATTTGGTGAAAATTTTGGATAATGAACCAAATTTTCTGATAAGTTGATGTGATGTGTTTTCAGTGCAAGGACTAGTAGAAGACATGTTGACTAGAAGAAAATGTTAGTAAGATTCAGAAGAAAATTGATGTTAGTCTTTGATGAGTTTTGATTTTTCTTTGCATAGAGGCTTCACACCTTTAACAATCCTTTTGATGTAGCAAACAAACATGATGCACCAGTGTATTAATAACCAAGGTGGATTTGTATCCATTGCATGGACTTTGACTTGGCACACAAAGAATATTCTTGCTTATACCAGACATGAAAACCCTATTTAGAATATATGGTTGAGTTGTGTTGAAATTTTTTGGACCAATTATATAGAGAGGTATGAAATACCTAACAAGCAACCACTACACAAATTGTCTCAAAACAACTTCCATACACAAAACAAAGCAAGTATTCGCCATGGTAGTATCACAAACACATCTTAAAAACATAACTAACAAAAATTGACTATTAATACCACCATTCCTTCTTCTCTAAATCCTCATGGACATCCTCGAGAGATCCTGGGAATGTGGTATTACGATAAATCAAAAAGATAAGACTATAAAAAGACAAACAATGTTGTAGTATCACTTGCCATATCTATTTCAAGGTTTCAGGCTATCATCCAGTGTTGATGATGTCTATTATAGGAACATATATGTTAAGACATATCTCTAGATGTTGTTGGTGAATTTGTCAATAGATAGGTGGTTAACACTTTGGAATTGTTTTCACTTGATAGTTGTCTAATCGTTTCGATTTTCACTTTGGAATTTTTGGTTTTGTTGTTTGTTTTGTTTGTTGTTTGTGTTGTCAAAGGGTGAGTGTGACGATTGTTTATTATGGATGAAAATTTTATTGTGGTTGGTGATGAGGGACGTAGGACCTTTTTTATTTTCTAAGTTTATATGATGTTGTTTTTGTTGTTTTTAGGGGACTAACCTAGGGCCTTGGGGGCTCATCAAAGATAAGCCTTTCCTACATTGTACACGTAGAGGCTCGTAGTTCACTTGGTGTTGACTCAAAAGCATAACATGTTTTTGGGATTTTGATGTTTTATGACTTTGTTTTGAATTTTGAATTTTTGTGAATGTTTTGGGATTTTTGAATTTTTTGACTAAGTTGAAATAAAGCACGATAGCCACCTAAGAGGACTGACCTAAGGCCTCGAGGGCTGATAAGCCTTGCCTACATTGTACACGAAGAGACCACGTAGTTCAAATAGTGTTGACTCAAAAGCATAACATGTTTTTGGGATTTTGGATGTTTTACAACTTTGCTTTGATTTTGCTATTTTCTAGATTTTTTTTTTAATTTTGAATTTTCAACCATGATAGGACATACAAAGATCTAATATGCTACTAGTTTCGGGAAGTTTCCCCTAGTTGAGATAGGATTACCTTTTCTAAGAGAGATAGGTTCATTACTTAGTCAACCATCAAGCCATGGTTGGACACATGTTTTGTTATGGGATGAATGGGTGGATGCTTCAGATAGTGTTGATAGATACACCGCAAGTCTTCATTTAAATGTAGTGCCTATTTTCCAAGTTTTCTCACCACACATTCACATTCTGTGGCTTTCTCCACAAAGTGGTTTGCACTTAAATAATTTTTAATTTCTCTTTACTATTTTTCTTGCTTTTTGATTTTTTTGCTTTTTTAACTTTTTTATTTTTTTGGATTTTTACCCTTTTGCCTAGGGTATTCTGACGTGCTTTATGTATAGAACTTCTTGAGATGGTTGTTGTTCCATGGTTCGGCTAAGGGTTCCCCTTCAGGAGTAGCCAATTGGTAAGCTCCAGAGCCACAACTTGTTGTGATGATGAATGGACCTAACCAGTTGAGTTCAAACTTACCTTTTCCATCTTGATTCAACTGTACCTTTTGATTCTCTTTAGGTACCAAGTCACCAATCTAAACATTTTTTATTTTTTATCCTTTTATTGTAGCTTTGTTTGATCCAATTATAATAAACCCAAAGATGGTTTAACACGCTCAAACGCCTTTCATCTAGGAGTTCCAATTCATTTAATCTAGACACTTGATACTCTTCATTGTCAACCATTCCTTTTAGTGATATTTGCAATGAGGGGATTTCAACTTCAATAGGTAAGACAACTTCAAATCCATAAACCAAGGAAAATGGTGTGGCACCTGTGGGTGTACAGATATTGGTTTGGTAATCCCATAGGGTTGGGTTCAGTTGTAGATGCCAATCATGGTCAACATCATTAACAGTCTTTTTTAGTATCTTCAGGATGGTTTTGTTACACTTTAGCCTAACCGTTTCCTTCGGGGTAATAGGGTGTGGAGAATCTATGTTGGATAAAGAACTTGGAACAAATCTCTTTGACATCTTGGTTCTTGAATGGGTTCCCATTGTCTATTATGATGGTTTGGAGAATTCCATATCAACATATCAGATAATTCAAGATGAACTTGGATATTTGTTTACCGATGATTTAGGTTAATGGAATTGCTTCTATCCACTTGGTGAAGTACTCAATTGTGGTAATAATGAAATTATGCCCATTTGATGAAGTGAGAGAGATCTTATCTACCAAGTTTAATCCCCATAGAGAAAAAGGCCATGGTGTTGTGAAAGTTCTTAGCTCTTGTGTTGGTGCACGAATGAGGTCACTATGTTGCTGACATTGGCGACATTTTTTGTAGGCAATAGCTTCTCACTCCATGGAGGGCCAATAGTAACCTATTCTTAGTAACTTTTGTGTTAAGTTAGGTCCACTAGAGTGGGATCCACAAACACCTTTGTGTACCTCTTGTAAGGAAATTTGTGCTTCTTTTGTGTCAAGACATCGAAGTAAAGTACCATCTAAACTTCAACAATATAAGGTGTCTCTTAGTATTATAAATTGGGAAGTCCTACGGAAAAAGGTTTTCTTTTGGGTGTTCATCAAGTGAGGGGGTACAACACCATGTTGGATATAGTCAGATGTATCATGGTACCATGGCGAGTTAGGACCAACAACAACACACACTAGTTCTAATTCTAGGATATCGAACATCGGTACAAGCAATTGCTCCATAAGGAATTCATACTTAGAAATGTTCTACGAAATATCGAGAAGTGAACCTATCATTGCCATTGTGTCGGCTGCTTTGTTGTTGATGTGGGGAACCTTTTCAAAGATGATGGTGACAAAATATTGTCTGAAACTATCCATCATCATTTTATATGGTAGAAACTTGTCATCCTTTGTTTGATACTCATCATTGACTTTCCTGATTACTAGTTGAGAGTCTCCATACACCTGCAGTTCTTTTATCCTCCATTTGATTGCCATTTTGAGCCCTGCGATTAGTGCTTCATACTCTGAGATGTTATTTGTGCAGGGGAAAGCAATTGTGTGAGCCTTAGGTATACTATCTCCTTGTGGTATGAGGAATAATATACCTACTCCTGAGCCGTGTTGAGTGTGGGACCCGTCAAAATACAAGGTCCAATGAATTTTTTGTTATTTTAGAAATATGCTTTCATCTGGGAAGTTTGTTGTGAGAGGTTGGTGATCTTCTATTGGTGCTTCAACTAGTTGGTCTGCTATGATTTGTCCTTTGATGGCTTTCCTATATCTACATACTCTATATCAAACTCGCTCAATATCATCACCCATTTAGCAATCCTACCTATTAGAGCTACTTTTTCTAGTAGGTACTTTAGTGGATCTACTTTTGAGATTAGCTTTACTCGTCTGTTCAAGATGTAGTGTCTTAACTTCTATGTTGCAAAGACAATAGAGAAACACACTCTTTCTATGGGTGAATAGTTCAATTCGTATCCCACCAGTGTTCGGCTAATGTAGTAGACCACTCTTTCCTTGTTATTATCATCTATTTGTGGTAGGAGAGCTCCTAATGCTGCTTGTTTGTAGATATTTAGAGTATCATTGCTTTATCTGGAATAGGTGTCATGAGTATTGGAGGAGTGAGTATATATTCTTTGACTTGTTGGAACACCTGATCACATCTACCATCCCACTTGAATGTGATGTCCTTATGCAGGAGATGGGTGAATGGATGACACTTGTCTGCCAATTGCGTGATGAATTATTTTATGGATTGTAGTTTTCCCTATAGAATTTTGAGTTGCTTCAATGTCTTCAGAGGAGGCATTTCTAATATGGCTTTTAATTTTGCAGGATCTACTTCTATGCCTCTTCTCAACACTATGTACCCTAGTAGCTTTCTAGATGTTAGTCTGAACACACACTTCTTCAGATTGAGCTTCAAGTTATACTGTTCGAGTCTATCAAACACCTTTGCAAGATTGGTCAAGTGGTCTTCTCTTTTGATGGAATTTTCTAGTATGTCATCCACTTAGTCTTCCATAATTGTATGCAACATATCATGAAAGATTGTAGTCATTTCGTGTTGATAGGTCGCTCTTGTGTTCTTTAGACCAAATGACATGAAATTCTAGCAAAAGGTCCCCAATGCACAAGTATGTTGATCATCAAGGGATATCTTTATCTGATTATATCCTGAAAAGCCATCCATCAGTGACAATATTTTATGCCCTACTGTTAGATCTACAATCATATCAATGCTTGGAAGAGGGAAGTCCTCTTTTGGACAAGCTTTGTTTAGATCTCAGAAATCTATGTAGATTCTTATGCCCGTAGTGGGATTTGATACTGGTACTAGGTTCGATATCCATTCCAAATAATCAATTGGTCTGATGAAGCCTACATCTAGCAATTTCTTCAGTTCTACCTTTACCAATAGTGCAATCTAGGGATACATCTTTCTTAGCTTCTGCTTGATGGGTTTAGCTCCTAGAAATACAACTAAGTGGTGTACGAACAATGTTGGATCTAACCTTGACATGTTTGCATATGTCCATGAAAATTTTATCTTCCTTTCATTGATGAATGCTAAGAAGTTTACTTTCTCTTCAGGATCAAGTGACGCTGCATGATATGCAATCTTAGGCATTTCTATTGTGCCAACATTGATAGGTTCTATTTCTTCAACTAGGAGTTTCAACATCTCTTGATATTCAAAAATAGGGAGATTGAATCCTCCATCTTTGGATGCCTTGGAAAGGTTTTCACCTTTATATTTTTCCTTTATTTTTCTCTTTTTAGGATCTGATAGAGCCACATCGCGGTTTTCCCTAGGGGATCTCATGTTGATTTTTACATTGTCTTTTTCAATTTTGTAGCTAGAGGACATAATCTCCCCTCTGAAATATGCTTGTCATTCAATTTCCATGACAAACCCTGCTTTATGATCTCCTGACAGTATATCAGTTCGAAGGCCCATAAACTCTGCAATTGCTTCATCATTTTGGAATTAATCCAAAACAGGCATATGGTGTTGTTGGTCCCAATCTATTAGCTGTGGGTAGCAAAGGGGTAGACTTTCATCATTATCTGTAAATCTTACAAAAGTTGTGGAAATGGTCAATATGGCTTTGACATCATTCTCCCATTGGGTATTTAGGTCATCGTCACTAGAGGTGACAAAGGAAGGAGAATCCCATTCATACCCATTAGAGTTTGTTTCATAAGTACAGTCTTTGAATATAGGTTTTCTAGTTCGGATAGGCAATATACTTATGCTAAAGCTTTGAAATAAGTCCTCAATGGGTAAATCATTGTCCATAAGATGGTAGATATCAAATTTATTAATGTTAGTAGAAGGGCTCCTTTCTTATAAGAGGTATGTCTAGTGTTTGTAGTAACCATGTATATCAAACCATAACCTAGTCCCATGTTTTTCTTTCTTTTCTCCACTATAATAGGTTCCCATATGCCTTGTTTGTGTTTCCCAAGGCCACCTTTTATAGAGTATCCCATTTTTTTAGCCATTTGGTACCCTTTACTGCTAGGATCAATGAGAAGGGGTTGTATTTGTTCTAGTTCTTTTTGTTCTTCATTATAGATCATTGATGAGAGGTCTTCTTTGAATATTTCCTCATCCTTCATATCTCCCCACTTGGTAAAGATCATGGGTTTGGCTACCATTTTTACTGCTTGAACATGTTTGATATCCTTAGGCCCTCCATAAACCTTTGGTGTTGGGGGAAGCATTTGAATACAAAAGGCTTGATTGAAATGATAGTTCCCATTAACTTTGTCAAGTACTTGAATTTTGGACTTAGATTTTGGTTTCTCACTTGATATGGTTTAGTTGAGGTTGATGGTAGTGTTGATGGGTCAACATAAGAGAAGGAGTGAAATGATATATCATTACTAGGTATATGTTGGATATTGTTGTATTTCTCCTCCAATTTTGCACAGTAGTGGAAGTGTTCAGGATCGACATATAATGTAGCTTCCTTTCCTTCATGAGGAAATTTTAGACACTGGTGAAATGTCAAGGGAACTACTTGTAGTGCATTAATCCATGGGCATCCTGGAAAAAGGTTATATGATAGCTCAAGGTTCAATACCTGACATGTTTTTTTTGTTGTCGATCCTACTATCCAAGTAGCCTGATGGTTCCTTCTAGATTTCTTTCTAGGTCATCATAAGCCCTTATAGTGATGCTCTTTCCTTTTTCAATTACATCATCAAAATACCCCAAATGTTTAACAAATTTCAAGGTACAGATGTTTAAACCTGCACCGTTATCTATCAATACTTTTTTGAGCATATGTTTGTGGACACCAACCTCTATATAGAGGGCTTGGTTGTGGAACGAATTCTATGGAAGGTCTTTCTCATAAAATACTAAATGATGATTGGTTGTGATCTTGCCAACCATGACTTGAAACTGATTAGGATTGAGGTCATTAGGGACCAATTTTTCCAAAGCTTTCTCTAGTATTTCTTTATGCGCAGGTGATAATTTTAGCAGCTCCAGGATGGAGATCAAAGTGAGAGTCTTCTTCAGTTGTTCCACAATACTATAGTAATTAGATGACTTAGTTGTGGGTTTAGGTGGGGATCC
This sequence comes from Sequoia sempervirens, assembly GCA_007258455.2. Classification (NCBI taxonomy): domain Eukaryota; kingdom Viridiplantae; phylum Streptophyta; class Pinopsida; order Cupressales; family Cupressaceae; genus Sequoia; species Sequoia sempervirens. Next base: position 82,779 of record VDFB02092327.1, on the reverse strand, counting down.
TTGTATTGTGACTTTCCCTCAACAGGTAGTTATGTTACATTTGGGTTTTGTGCCTCTATAGTTAACACATTGACCCTAGTGTCATCTGCTTGGGAGAGAGTACCTAGGATGGTATCACCATATGTGTCGTTGGCATTATGATAGTCTTGTTCTTTCCCTTTGTCATTCTTCTTAGCATGGTTTGGAATTGGATTTGTGTAGATTTGAAAGTCTTTGTTTCTAGGATGGCGTTCTATATCAACTTCTCCTTTTTCAATCAAGTCTTGTATTATATGTTTGTGTCTCATGTAGTTATTCAGCGTATGTCCTTTGATTTTGTGGAACTCACATAAGTCCTTTTCATTATACCATGGTGTTTTGAAACTTGGCTCTTCATAATTTGGGTGATTATTGACCTTGATGAGTTTTTGTTGAAATAGTTTGCACATGATTGTCTCAAGTGGTTCTCCTAAGGCAGCAAATTTCCTCCTTGGTTGATCATATTTCCTTTGTTGTCGTCCCTAATTTATTTATTGGTTAACCAATTGATTATTTTGGGGATAACTAAGTTGATTATTTTGTGCATTGTTGGGAGTGTAGCTTGTTTGTACAACTTGGGCTTTATTCTATGGTATGATAGAATTTTTCACATTCCATGCAGGTCTTGCATCAACTACTCCATCATTGGTAATGTTTTTGTTCTTGGCCCAAATCTTAGGTTTGTCATTCAAACTAGAAGGGTTTTATTTCAAGTTGTTTAGTTTAATGACTCCCCTTGCTATGAGAGCTCTCTCAATGTGTACTCCCTTTTCAATAGTCTCTTTGAAGTTCATGGGGCACAACATGGTGAGTTGGCAATTGATTTCAGCTTGGACATTGGAAACAAAGATATCCACTAGTTCTTTGTCAAGAATAGGCCACTTGCACCTACCAACTTTATGTCTCCATCTTTGTAGGTAGGATGTAAAGGATTCCCCTTGACTCTGTTTAATCTTGTAGAGGTCAATGATGGTGACTTCCTGTTCTATGTTGAACGAAAAGTGGTTTAAAAACTTGGTAGTCAATTTGTAAAAAAAATTAATACCTAGTGGTAAATGGGAGAACCATTCCATAGTGTGACTAGTAAGACTACATGGAAAAAGTCTCATTAGGTAGGAATCATTATTTTGCAATTCCATGCAAGATACCGAGAAATCTCACAAATCTTTGATTGGATTGCCCTTTCCCTTGTACTTTTCAAACTTGGGTATTTAAAAAAAATTAGGGAGCAAGATCAAAAGGGAATGGACATATATCCTATAAAGTGTAGGTCTTCTTGGTTTTTTCAATTTGGATGTCTAATATCTTTTGATTTAGGGCTTGTAGTTGCATGCCTACCTCTGTGTTTGGTACATTTATTTGTGGATCTTGTGCGTAGTAACCTTGTTGTCCTACCATGTTCATTTGTTCATAGGTTAGGTATTGTCGAGTTATAGGACCTGGGTAACCATGTTGGGTGGAAGGAGGATTAAGTTCTTATTTTACTAAAGGAGGATTAAGTCCTTGTTGAATGTAAGGAGGGTTAGGCCTTTGTTCAATGTAAGGAGGGTTAGGTCCTTGTTGAATGGAAGGGGGTTTAGTCCTTGTTGATTTTGTTGAAGAGAGGTACCATGATAGTGCATTGGCGGTACACCTTGCTGTTGGGATGAATAGTTTTGAAGGTTACCCTGGTAGTGCATTGGTGGTACACCTTGTTGGAATGAATTGTATTGAAGGTTACCTTGATAGTGTGTTGGTGGTACACCTTGTTGTTGGTATTGTTGATTGGGAAGGGGACCATGTGGCCCATCTTTTTGATGTTGATTGGGAAGGGAACCATGTGGCCCACCTTGTTGATGTTGATTGGGAAGGGGACCATGTGGCCCACCTTGTTTATGTTGATTGGGAAGGGGACCATGTGGCCCACCTTATTGATGTTGTTGATTGGGAAGGGGACCATATGGCCCACCTTGTTGATGTTGATTGGGAAGGGGACCATGTGGCCCACCTTGTTGATGTTGTTGATTTGTTTGAAGTTTTTCAAATTAGTTTGCTTGAGGCACACCTTATTACCAATTTTATTGTGGAAATTTCCCTTGTTGATTTTGTACATTTTGGGAAGGGTCAATATATGAAGTGTTTTTAGGCATGTATTGTCCTGGTGGTGGGTTGTTACCTTGTGGCATGTATTGAGATGGACCTCCTTGATATTGTTGGGTCACTACTGCGTGTTCAATTTGGGACAATTTCTTGAACAAAGGGTTGTCCATTGATTGATCATTGTCTTGTGAGAAGATTGGTGGCATGTTTGGAATATCCAATGGTTTGGGTATTTCTCTCACAACTGAGTTATCCCCTAAGGGAATGAGGTGAGGATCTTTAAGACCTTCCATGTTAAAGTCTATAGGTAACTTAACACCACTTTGTGCTAATTTGAAGAAGTAGGTATTTGGATCCTTTCTTAAGAGTTTGTCCATCAGTTTAAGCACCTTAGGATTGTTGGAATGTTGAAAGAATTCTTCATCATCTAATTATTTCTCACTATCCACTTCTTCTATGACCATGTCCTTAGGATTTTGGTGTGACCTATCCATCATTTCTTATTTTCTACAGATTACCTCCTCCTCACTTGGTGATTGGTTTGATGTTGCTTTGAATATGGGTTCCTTTCAAGGAGTTACAAGGTCACTTGGTCTATAACCCCATGGGTCACTTCCATCATTTGTGGTGTTTGTTGGGGGCCTACTAGCACTACTTTTGTTTTCTTCCATCTTTTTTCTATGTTGTGATCATGTGGTTGTCATAAACAAGCGTCAAGCTTTTGTCGAAGTTTTGGTGATTTCTAACTATGGAATAAAAGAATGCTTTATTTTTGGGATTTTATGTTTTTTGAGTGTTTAGGGGTTTTCTATTTTTAAAGGATGGTGTCTATTTCCATGTAGGAGGTGATAATATGGGCCTTCTGGCCATAATATTTTCTTTTCATTCCTCTTTTCCTAGGATGTTAGCTGGGTTTTTCCACTAAATTGGTGTTTTATACATTAGGGTGTTCATTGGTTGTCATTAAAAAACATTTGTAGAGGCCTATCTAGTTTTTACCATAACATTCTTTGAAAATGTTGCATCAAAATTTATTTCAATGGATGAGGTTCAAAATTCAATCTTTAATGAGTTTCAGCCATTTCGTCCCAGGCCTCTAAAGACTCCCGAGTTCAAATTAGGAACCATATATTATTTCGCCTTATTGAATGATCCAAGGGATATTTTTCAGTGAAATTTGAAGTGTCTCCAAATCTCCATATTTCATCACCATTAGAAAGAGCTTGATGTCCTGATTCCAACACAAATTGAATGGAGTCAAATAGAGCTACGGAGCCCAAGTTATTGCTGGTCAAAGTTCAGTCAACAATTGGTCAACTCAGGGCCCAGGGCAAGAAAAAAAGGTCAAAATTTGATGTAACCAAAAGTGGTCAAAATTGATGTCAATGCGAAGAGCATGGCAAGAGCTTTCCGACGGTGTTTGTTTTGCACAAATCAGAGCTCGTATGTGCAAGATATGGAAGGTCAAAGCTCGTGGTTGACTAGGTTGACTTGAAGGTACAATGATGATGTTAGCATGACGTCATCATGCTGACATGGATGAATCATGAGGTGACACATGGTGGCTTCCTGAAGTTAATTTAATAAATTCCCTCCAAGTTGTAAAACAATAATTCTTTTAAAAGGATTAGTTGTAACTTATACAAACAAGAAAAGCCCGAATGTAATATGTGACAGGGCATAGAAACCATTTAATTATTTTTTTTAGGGGATTTGTTTTGATAAGGGGGATTTTTCCAAAATATTTACTATGTAAGGGGGATTAAGTTGAAATTTCCAAATCAATTAGTTTTTCACCAATTTGGGAATATTTTATGTATAAAAGGGGGGATGTGTAAGCTCTTAGGAGTTCAATGAATACAGGTGACATAGTGGAGAACAAGTGAAACGAAAGAGGGAACTTGTGGAGATTCTTTGGAGCCATTTTCGTACATCGGAGTATTGTTATGTTGCCGAAGTGCTAGAAGAAATGGTCTTGGTGCATTTTTGTAATTGATTTGGAGATTAATCGGATCGGTCACACTCCATTGGAGTGGATCCGGAGACGTAGTCACGTTTGTGATGAACTCCGTAATCAAACCCCTGTTTGCACCTTTTCTCTCCTTCTCTCTCACATTCTGACTCTTAATTTTGTTGTCTTCACTTTGTTATTTTTGTTACTTTAATTATTTCCATGAGTTAATTTTGTTCTAATTAACTTGGATAAATCTTTGTAAAAGTTAAGCATTTCAATACTGCAAATAGTCTAGATCCTATACAGGTCATTGAAGCTACTATCTCTCGATTTCAAAATGATTTATATAGCATTGGTAAACATGATCAAGGGATGCTTTGATGAGTTCTCCATCGTTAACATTAGAAATAAAAAAAATAACTTACAGTTTTTAGACAAAAAATTAATAGAGTAAAAGAAAATTTCCTAAGTGAAAGTGGTCTTCTTTTGTGTGCCTATGGACTTATTTTTGGAGGAAAAAGTGGTCCAAAAACTCAAGTGCAACCTTGTTATGTTCAAAAGCAAAAAAAAAATTAGAAGTGACCCTATCAATGAAACAAAAGTGGCTAAAAAAGGTAAAAGCAACCATAAAAATGGTGAGTGCGATAAAAATGACAAATCGACCACTTAAATTTCCTGTAGCTTTTGTGTAAAGATTTTTCAAATGCACTTTTGGGACCTGCAACTGTAAAATGCACTCAAGGAAATGTTAATGCTAAGTACCATGGTCCCACCAAGCATGCAAGAATGTGTAAGGGGGAAATAGATAAGTGTTAGGTCATTTTTACATGTCTACAAAAACATATCATCTACACAACTATCAAAGAGGCTAGTGGCTTATCTTCTATTAATTTCATGTAACCAAGGGATAAAAATATGAAGCCAACATAAGCACTCCATTTTGTAGTCCAAATCAAGGGTATTTCTCCATGTGACCAAGATGTCACTACCCATCCAACATGAACACCTTTTCATTGCACATGACCACAAGGTAAACGAAAAAAACCACCAAACAAGAGGATACACACATATTGTTAAACAAGAGCTCCAAGTTATCAAAACATAACCAACTCCATAAAGATCCATAATCATGAGCTTCCATTGCCCAACATAGATCACATTGACATTATCTATGGCTTCCAATCTCACAAATATACAAAACAAAGTTAACTCAATACATTCATTGCAACCCCACAAGCCTTCTAACAACCTTCAAGTACTAAAAAATTCCCACAAGCTTTCCAAGCTAAGAAATAAAAATGAAGGAATACTCAAAACCAAATTTACCTTAAGCTATGATACACAATAATGAGAAATAAATAGGTTCTAATATCAATTATTGAGAAATTCAATCTCTATCCAAATATTAATTCAATGGATGAGATTCAAGGCTTGAACTAAAACAACATATATGTAAATTTAAAAATTAGATTGCCTTAATATGGAATTACCATGATTACATTCTGTGACCAATGACATAGTATAGGTTAACTACACCCGATCCATACAAATTTGAGGCATATTTAACCCACTAAGCATCAATCCCAATAAGATCATTCACTGTAAACAAAGACAAAGAAGTCATTAAAACTAACATTCTAAATCATGAAAGCTTGACAAACCTTTAATCTAAGACATTGAAACTTATCCTATTGGTGGAGTGGTGTCACATTGATGTGGAATGGTGACCCTTTCCCAATCCCTTGGATAATGAGCTTGTTTCAATCGATTCTATTGAAGAGAATCGACGAAACCGATGAAATATGTGTGATAAAATATGATTTAAATCTAAATGAACATGATGCAATCTATTTTAACATGATGCATGCTAAGATGATTGATATGGGTATATGCAAATATACTCTAAATGAAGCTTAAGCTAAAAAAGATTAAAACCCTAATTACACAATACTAAATGGATGCATTTATGTTATCATGGAAGTCATTAGTGAAAGCTAAGCTAATATGGTGCAATTAAAATAAACTAAAATTATGCTAAATGTGAGTGCAAGTAAGAGTGATTTTAACAACATAAGTTTGATGTTAAAAGATGGATCCATTTGTCTCCAAATAGTGACCTATTTATAGGAAAGAAAATGAAAAATGAAGGGCTAAGATTGAAAAATCTAATCAATGGTCAAAAGGGGAAGAATATGGAGGCATGTATCATGGATTCCCATCAAGGGTTGAGGATGCAAGATGATATTTAATCAAGGGCTCACATTCATCCAAACAAACACACTTTGAAAACTTGCACAAGAAGTCTTGCAAGTTAACTTGCACAAGAAGTCTTGCAAGTTAACTTGCACAAGAAGTCTTGTAAGTTAACTTGCACATGAAGTCTTGTGAGTTTGTTATAAGGAAGAATATTCCCTTTTTTCAAATGAGTGAAGAAAGAGAATATTCTTTGGAATATTCTCATGGGTGAGGGAAATAAATATTTAGAAAAGTAAAACAAAGTTTTAATGTGCAAAAGGGGAAGGAATATTCCATGGGAATATTCCTTTTGGAGGAGTGTGCAAAGGAGGAATATTCCCTTGCAATTGGGGGGAATTATATTTATCAGTAATTTGATAATTAAATAAAGTTTCAATTATAAAAATTAGGGGAATTAGGATATTCATTAAATAATTAATTTATTTAATGGAAAGGGGAAGTGATATGATATTTAATTAAATAACTTAGGGTTATTTAATTAAATAAGAGGACTTTAGGGATTAAATTAAATAATTTGATTTATTCAATTTAATAGGATGAAATGTTAGCATGAAATGTGATGAATTAACCTAACTAGGTCAATTAGATTAATAGATGAAAATGAGGTAATTAATTAAATATCTAAGCTAATTTAATCAATTAAGCGAAAAGAGGATGGGTTTTAGGACAAAATGATGTTAGTTAGCCAATGCGATCCATTGAGACATTTTAAAGTGTCTACATTTTTCCCCTCTTTAAAGCAATGTACTTGTTGCATTGGTTCAAAGATTGATGTTGATTTTGATGCTGATGACGATGCAAAAATAGATATCGATTATCTCTTTGAGATGTTGATAGCCAAGCTAAAGTTGATTGATATGATCTAATTGATTGATAACACTATTAAGGATTCACAAAAATGCAAGGATTGTGTTGAATAACACGAGGATTGGTAGGGAAAGATATATCCTAATGATAATTGATTTGATAATTTGATCAAGATTTGCTAGAAAGGATAGGAACAAAGTCTGTTAGATGATTTGATATTGATATGATTGAAAGATGGTTGGTTTCCTCCTCAAGAGATCAATTGGGGAATAAAGTGTTCTGATCAGGCTCATGATAGGTGAAAATCAGACTTATGCTTGAGATGCTTGAGATTCCAAGTTGCTTTTGAATCAAAGAGCTGCAACTTTTTAGATTGTTGTGATGAAGATGATATAGATGCCCCATTGTGCCCTAGTGGAAGAGGGATTGTTGATGTGCTAGCTCAGATATTGATGTAGACAGATTTCAGGATGTATAGATAGTCATCAACTATGGGTAGCCTCATGTATATTTTGATATATCACACATTTTTGATACCTGGATAGAATTGTTAGTAAAGATAGAAGAATAAGATGAATGGATTGACCATTGATTTTGAGATTGATTCAAAAATTCCAACAAGTCCATGATCCATTGAGACTTTATTAGAGATGGTAATGAGAGATGCATGATGATGATGATGATTTGCTTATATCTCAGGATTGGGATTTTCTGTCATTCCTTATTTTTGATATAACACATAGACACAATGCATCAAGGTATTGATAACCAGGATGGTGTTGTATCTAGTGTAATGGACTTTGACTCTACAAACAAATAAGATAGTTCTTGTTCACACCTTAACATACGAAAACCTCCTTGAATGTAAGTTAGAAGCTTTAGAATATATCGAACCAAAGCATACACAATAGTCAACAATGTACTTCAAACAAATTTCCTACACACAACTAAGCAAGTCTGCACCAAGATTATTCTACAAGAATACCCACAAGCACAACAAACGAAAGATAATGATCGATTCCCCATTCCTTTTTCTCTAAATTTTTTTGATAGAAATCATTGAGAGGTCCTCAAAATGGTTCAATAAGATAAATCATAAGAAAATATCAAAGACAAATAGTCGGTATTATTTGTATCTGGTGCAGGTGCGCCAAGTTCTAGTCACTAAGTTAGAAAGGCTCAAGTTTGAGTTTTGTGAGATTGGGTCATTTAAATGCAATAAGGCCATGTTAAGGCTATTTTAGTGTTGTAGGGGTCATTTTGTGTCATTTTATGGATTAGAGAGTTTATAGTGCAATAAAGAGTTAAAAAGTGAAAAGTTGTCAAATTTGTAAGTTACAAAATTTCAACAAATTTGAATGACAACGATTAGATTTTTGAAAAGTTGTTTCTTTGGTGGTTGAAGTTATTTGGGACAAGGTAGTTGTGTGTCTTTGTGTTTAAAATGCCTCACATGGTGTGAGGTTGAGGTTGGAGATGCTGTACTTGGAAGAAGATCAATAAAATGTATTGTTTCCTTGCAATTTTCTGTATTTTACCAAAAGTTCTAATATTTTCTTGAACTGTATAGTTTTGTATAGGGTGTTTGTGCTCTCTTTTGGATGGAATTTGGTGGGAAAAATACTTGACTCCATTTTAGTTTTGGTTTGGTTGGATTTCAAGTGATTTTGTGCATTTTAGAAGCCAATTACTAAAGGTTGGTTTGTATACCATGTTTAAGGGTTTTGAGTGTGATAAAAATGTCATTTTAAGCCTTCCACCCACTGTATGCTTCTGTAACTTGGTGGAAATTCTTCTTTAGGGTCATAAAAAATGTGTGTAAATTTTCATGTGCAAGGGAGGTATGGATCATGGTTTTTGATTATGCCTTGGATGGCATTTTGTGTGTTTTTGAATGAAAAGGGGAGGTTAGAGAGGGGAAAAGTGAGAAACACCTAAGGGCAGTCAATTTTTATGTCTTTTTAAATTTTTTCAGACTAGATTGGAGGTGTTGAATGCATTGGGTTGGTTTGGTAAGGTCTTCAAGTGGATTTTTCAATAGACCCTTGCCTAAATTGTGCAAATAGAAGGTTTTGTGGAATGAGGTATTAGAGAGCGAGTCCCTAAAGATAAGTTGGAAAATTGGAGCTTGTTTTACCTAGTGAGTGCTTCCCCATTGAATTTTAGGCTTTGTGGATTGTTTCAAAGGGGGTTGCTTTGTTAATTTGGCCTAATTGGCCTTGTGGATAGCATAGTTTGCTTGTTTTGTGGAAGTTGATCCAAAAGAGACTTATGAGGGTTTGATGTATGTTGAAGAAGGATTAAATGGGTGCCTAGAATGGTGGTTTTTTGCAAAGGTTGTTAAGTTATTTTGAAAGATAAAGTGGGGAAAATAGGTTTGTAGACCTACTAGGGAGACTAGGTGAAAAGTTGAAAATAAGCCTAGATTGAGTTTGTGGGAATAATAGTGGTTGGGATCCCTTTGTATTGTGAAAGCGAATTGTTTTCTATCCTATATTGTTATCAGTTGGTATCTGAGCACAATTAATAGATCTTTAAAGTCGACAAGTTGAAGTTTTCAAAGAAGAAGGTTGAAAGATTGAATAAGGAAAAAGGTGTAATTGGAGGAATCAAAATGCCTCCTAAAGGAAGCACTATTGTTAGGAAGTTTGACCAATAGGCTAGAGAATTAGAAGCCTTGAAGAAGGAGATGGCTGCATTGAATTCTAAAGCAGGGGTTGACATGGATGAAAGTGATTCTGAAGAGGAAGAAACTTCTAGTGAAGAGGAAGAGTTGGATCTAGAGGATGTGAGGATCTTAAAGCTTTTGAAGGGTGTGAAAGGTGACGGACATAGCAAAATGGATTTTCCTATGTATGGAGGTAAAGTAGATGGTGAAGAGCTCTTGGATTGGATAGGAGCCATGGAGAATTATTCTAAAAGTGAAGAAGTAGATGAAGAACATAAGGTGAAGAAGGCTAAGACCAAATTAAAAGGACATGCTTTGCTGTGGTGGAACTTTGTGCAAGATGAAAGGCAGAAAAAGGGGAAGACCAAGATCATTTCTTGGGAGAGAATGAAGGCAAAACTCAAAGTTAAGTTCCTTCCTAATGATTATAATGTTCAATTGCTTAAAAAACTCAAAAATCTTAGGCAAAAGGATCTAGATGTGCAAGCATACACCGAGGAGTTCTATAGGTTAAGTATAAGGACAAAACATGAGGAAGAAAGAGTGGCAAGGTATCTTTATAGTCTAAGGTATAATATACAAGATGAAATAAGTTTTATGACACCTAAAATAGTAGAATAATGTTTTCAAATGGATATAAGGGTAGAGGAAAAGGTGAAAAGGAGACAAGAGAAGACCATAAGAGGAAGCAACAATACTTATAGAGGTAGAGGAACCTTTTTTACACCAAAAAATTCTAATGAAGATCAAGAAGACGCTGGTAAATGTAAAGAACAAGTGGCTGAATATAGAGGTGGATGGAGAGGTGGAAGAACAAGTTTTAGGGGAAGGTATGCAGATCAAGGAAGAGGTTCTAATGTGTTTTCAAGAAGATTTTACAACTATGGTGAGTTTGGTTATCCATCCTTTAAGTGTCTTGAAAATTTTGGTGCTACTTCAAGTGGGGGTGAGAGAAGAGGTGAAAAGAGAGTCCAAATTGTGCAAGAAGATGAAAAGGGAAGTGTCAATTCTCCAAGTCATGTTGTTGCACCTGAAGTTGGTGAAGCTTTGATGTTGCAAAGACAAATTTTGAAGGCCTCCAAGGAGAAAGAACCATTGCAAAGGATAAATATTTTCAAGACCACATACAAGAGCAAAGGTAAAGTATGCAAGGTAGTAATATATTCAGGGTCCACTGATAATACAGTGTCAAGAGAAATGGTAGAAAATTTAAGTTTGGTGAAAGTTCCTCATGAAACACCCTATAAGGTGTCATGGTTAAATGATGATTAGTCACTTTTAGTGAATGAGTAGGATTTAGTTGAATTTCAGATTGGAGGGTACAAAGATAGGGTACTTTGTGATGTCCTACCAATGCAATGTTGCCATTTGTTGCTTGGAAGGCCATGGAAATTTGATAAACATGTTGTGTATGATGGATGAGCTAATACATACCATATTGAGCATGAAGGGAACACATTTACTTTGCTTCCATTGCAAGAGGAGGTCAAGGAGCAGACAAAGGAAACAAAGGTAATCATGATGGGTAATAAAGAGTGTGTGAAGATGGGGGAAGTCAAGAATGATTAGTTGGAATCCATGACAAAGGTTGTAGACATTAGGATAGAGGTATTTCAGGTCAGTGCACAGTTGGAAAGGAGAAATAATGAGAAGAAGATGTTAGAGATTAACTTAGAGAAGGCCACAGATGGATTGCTTGTAGAGATAGTTTTGAGAAGTGTGGTAGTAGAATGGTTGGGACAGTGCTTTGACCATTTTTTGGAAGAAAGGATGGTGGGTAGGTGTATTCTACTGGTACAGAGGTTAGAAACTCTGATAAGACAAAAGTATTTGGGTCTGAGAGCCTGAGAAGAGATATAAAGACAAAGAGTGAAGTGAAGAAGGGTACTTGGCCAAAGCATTTGAATGAGTTCAAGTTTGCAAGGATGATGAAGGACAGAGTTCAAGAACCAAGAGGTAAATGTTTTTTTGCATGTATGACATCAATTTCAATTGAGAGTAATGGTGGAAATCATGAGGTAGGTCAGTTTGCAGGGATGAGGCAATAACAAGGTGGACACAAGCTCAACAATGCAAGATATGAAGCAAGAACCAGGTATTTGGTCCCATGGAGGAGATTTCCAAATCAAGGAGAATTTGTAAAGCAATGGGATTTTGTAAAAGAGCTAAGTTTAAGGTAGTTTAGTCCTCATGGGAAATGAGGTTTTCTTTTAGAGGGGGTGTATGGTGCAGGTGCACCAAGTTCTAGTCACTAAGTTAAAAAGGCTCAAGTTTGAGTTTTGTGAGATTGGGCCATTTCAATGTAATAAGGCCATTTTAGTGTTGTAGGGGTCATTTTGTGTCATTTTCTGGATTAAAGAGTTTATAGTGCAATAAAGAGTTAAAAAGTGAAAAGTTGTCAAATTTGTAATATGCAAAATTGCAACAAATTTGAATGACAACGGTTAGATTTTTGAAAATTTGTTTCTTTGGTGGTTGAAGTTAGTTGAGACAAGCTAGTTGGGTGTCTTTGTGTTTAAAATTCCTCACATGGTTCGAGGTTGAGGTTGAAGATGTTGTACTTGGAAGAAGATCAATAAAATGTATTGTTTCCTTGCAATTTTCTGTATTTTACCAAAAGTTCTAATGTTTTCTTGAACTGTATGGTTCCGTACAGAATGATTATGCTCTCTTTTGGATGGAATTTGGTGGGAAGAAGACTTTACTCCATTTTTTTTTTGGTTTAGTTGGATTTTAAGTGATTTTGTGCATTTTAGAAGCCAATTATTGAAGGTTGGTCTGTATACCCTGTTTAAGGGTTTTGAGTGTGATAAAAATGTCATTTTAAGCCTTCCACCCATTGTATGCTTTTTTAACTCAGCGGAAAGGCTTATTTAGGGTCATAAAACATGTGTGAAAAGTTTCATGTGTAGGGGAGGTCTGGATCATGGTTTTTGGTGATGCCTTAGATTGTATTTTGTGTGTTTTTGAATGAAAAGGGGAGGTTAGAGAGGGGACAAGTGAGAAATACCTGAGGGAAGTCACTTTTTATGTCTTTTTAAGTTTTTAAATACTAGATTGGAGGTTTTGAATGCATTGGGTTGGTCTGGTAAGGTTTGCAAGTGGGTTTTTCAATAAACCCTTGCCTAAATTGTGCAAACAAAGGGTTTTGTGGAATGAGGTCTTAGAGAGCGATTGCTTGAAGACAAGTTGGAAAATTGGAGGTTTTGTTACCTGGTGAGTGCTGCCCCATTTAATTTTGGGCTTTTTGGATTGTTTCAAAGGGGGTTGCTTTGTTAATTTGGCCTAATTGGCCTTGTGGATAGCGTAGTTTGCTTGTTTTGTGGAAGTTGATCCAAAAGAGACTTATGAGGGTTTGATGTATGTTGAAGAAGGCTTAAATGGGTGCCTAGAATGGTGGTTTGTTGCAGAGGTTGTTAAGGGATTTTGAGAGTTAAAGTGGGTAAAATAGGTTTGTAGACCTACTAGGGAGACTAGGTGAAAAGTTGAAAATAAGCCTAGATTGAGTTTGTGGGAAGAATAGTGGTTGGGATCCCTTTGTATTGTGAAAGTGAATTGTTTGCCACCCTGTATTGCTATCAATATCTCTTTCCAGTTTAACTTAGCTAAGGTGATTTCTAATACTGATGCACATCACAGGAAGGATTCATCCTAGAAAATGTTGATCAATGTTTTGATTAGGATGAAGTGTTTGATAAGTCATTGATACAAACTTCACTGACTCGTTTATCTATGATCTAGACTTTAGATTTTGACACTTAGGTTCTCACTTTACGACTTACGAAACTTGTTTTCTATTAGTTTTTCCAAAGGTTGAAGATGATGGTTGATTTAGTATGGATGGAGGTTTATTGCGAGTGAAAGCGAAATGGGATGGGTGGTTTTTGATTTTCTGGAATATTTCAATGTTTTTGGTATTTTTGAAAATGTTTTGAGGTTGTTTTTGGATCTTTTTGAAAGTTTATGTGAATGTTTTGGTTTTCAATTATTTGAGGTTGTTTAGGGTTTTCCAATGTTTTTGTGTTTTTCTAAGTTTTCCAAATGTTTTGGGGTTTTATAAGATTTTGAATGTTTAAGGATCTTCTGATATTTAAATGTTTGGGGATTTTCTAAGTTTTACAAATGTTTTAGGTTTTTTGATATTTGAATGTTTAGGGATTTTCTAAGTTTCAACCAAGAACCTAACCTAAAAAGACCTATCCTAGGGGCATTGGGGGCTGATCAAAGATGAGCCTTGCCTACATTATACACATAGAGACCACATAGTTCAACTGACTTGACTTATTGAAGATGAGATATTAACAATTGATGGATTGCCAGTTTATTATGACGAACTCCTAAAGGCTAATGTAGGGTGTCTCGGGGGCACATCAATGATGGTCTTACATACGTTCAAGCTCAGAGACTCGTAGTTCGATAAGGGTACCACTTTTTGATTTTTGACGTTTTGACCTTTTTAGGGATTTTGATGTGTTTTGGATGTTTTTGGATTTTGAATTTACAATTTTATTAATGTTTTTGGATTTTAGTTGTACAAGATTTTGATGTTTTTGGATTTTTAGCTATACAAGATTTTGCAAATGTTTTTGGATTTTCTAATGAATGTTTTACGAATTTTTTTTGGATTTTCAATGAGATTTTATGAATGTTTTTAGGATTTTCTATGAGATTTTGAGGAAAATGATATCTAGATCATGTTGTCGATGTCACATTGTGAGATAAAAGACATGGATCAAGAGTTAGTCAAAAACAAGAGTGCAATAACCTGCCCCCAATGTCTAGCAATGTTTCATAATGCAATGGATAACCAAGATAGGTAATATATATGCAAAGAGTTTGACAGAGTTTTATCATGCTAGATATGGGCTACGAGAATTCATGAGATAAAATGGTAAGGAGCCTATCAAAATTTTTTCATGAGTAGAGTTGAAGTATACGTCGAATTTTTGTCCAGATCAAGATAAACTGGAATATTTGGATAAAAGTTGGATTGGATGGATGGAGGGAACATTGGATTTATTATGACAAGGATGAGATGCTTTGTGCCCCATATGTTGATGTTTGTTGTAGACAAGATTTCCCCCAACGTTGTGAAGGCATGATCAATACCTAATCCTTTACCCTGATAATGTATCCTATGATCCATAGCCATTGAATATGACTTGTCATGAACAAATGATATTGCTATGGGTTCCTATTATTTGCTCTGGTTCTATGACATCATAATTTGTTGACATTAATTCAAAAGATGTTGATGTTGACTCAAAAGATGTCGATGATGCACAATCACTGTGAGAATCAAGAATCTCAACCGTTGCTTGCTCTTGTGTAGGAATATCAAGAGTGGGAGACTCATGTTTTGGATGAAGAATGTCTATATGTCCATTAGAAAGAAACATCTCAGGGGTGCTATCATGGAAATATTTGAGGTTTAAAATGATTTGGAAGATGTCCCTTAGCTCTTGGTGAAACTCTAGGGATAAGGAGTTCTTGATCCTGACTCAATTTAGAGTAACTTTCATATCCTCAAGAGCCTCCTCTTGACATGATCCTTGGGTGGATGATAGATCATCAGTAAAAGAATCTTCACAACAGTCGGTAGGTATGGGTGCAACAAAGGATTTTTCTGGCTCATTTGGAACTTCTTCAACATGCCCAATCATTGAGTCATATGTGGGAGAGATATCACAGTTTGACATCCACTTAATGTCATTATAGTATAAAATATTGCTAAACATTGTTGATGGGTTTGGAATTTGTTTTAAAATAGTATCTTGATGTGTGTCTAATTCCTCATGTTGTGATAAATAACTATGTCCCACCATGGTATCATGTGTATGGTTTATGATTTTTGAGGTTGATGCCTTTCCTGAATCTTTTTCTTTTGTATGATCAGGCATAGGGTTTGTGTAAATTTTTAAATTTTCATTCCTATATTTTTTATCAACATTAATGTCTCCTTGTTCAATAAGATCTTCTATTATATGTTTGAGTCTAAAACAATTTTGTGTGTTATGACCTTTGTATTGGTGAAATTCAAAAAAATGATCGTCTCTATAGCTACAAGGTTTGACTTGTGGCTCTTGATAGTTTGAGAAATCTAGGAGTGTGATAAGATTATATTGTATCAACCTTTTCAACACATCCTCCATAGGTTCCCCCAAGTGAGTGAATTGTCGTTTAGGAGCACTATTCATTCATTGTTTTCCATGTTGAGTGTTTGTAGCATTGATTGTTGTTTGATTGTTCAACGGTGACGTGTATGGTTGTTGTGTATTCATGGTTTGGGTGTTTGCTTGCCTAGGAGCAATTAAGACCACCTTTGCATCAACAACACCATCACTAGTAACATTCTTGTTCTTGGCCCAAAAGTGAGATTTGTCGTTAGAACTAGTGGATGTGCGATTACCTTTATACACTTGTGCGTTTCCCTATGAGATTAGGGCTCTCTCGATGTTAAGGGCTCTAGGGACAAGCTCATCGTAAGAGGTAATGCATTACATTTTCAAGTGGAAGGATAGATATGGATTGACATTTTCTATGATGATCCCCACTTGTTTCTCATCAAGAATGGTCCACTTTCTCTTACTAGCTTTTTGCCTCCACCTTTGTAGGAAATTAGCGAAGGATTCTCCTTTGTTTTGTTTGAGGGTGTATAACTCTTCTAAGCTCACACACATGTCAATATTGAAGGAGAAGTGATCTATGAATTTATCAATTATTTCTTGAAATGTTTTGATACTTGGAGGCAATTGTGAGAACCAATCCATGACAAAACTTGTTAAACTTCGTGGGAAGAGGTGCATTAAGTAGGAATCATTATAGGCCACTTCCATGAACATGATGTTAAACTCTTTGATATGGTCCACAAGACTTCCTCTCCCTTTGTATTTTTGAATTTGGGGATTTCAAAACTGGGAGGGAATGGTTCCATTGTGATGTTTCAATCAAATGGATATGGGTATAAGTTCTATGTATGGGGCTTCTTTGTCTTACCCATCAGAGATCCTACATTTCTTGTGTTAATGCCTTGAGTTGTGATGCCATATCATCTTATGGGATTGATGGAGGAACATATGTTGAGTATTGTGGGATGGTGGATGAAGTGTACATGGGATTTTGATATGATGAGGTGTTGTGTGGTGTGTATGGTGGTGTAGGCATAAATGTTCCTAATGTGTTTGAGTTGATGATGTTTTGTTGAGGGTTATAGTAGAAACCTTGTTGTTGGGCATATTGTTGAGCTTGTTGTTGTTGTTGGGATACTAAGGCTACTTGTGCTGCTAAGGATGCTTGATGTTGCTGTGCTGGTAGGGTTGCTTGTTGTTGTTGTACTTGTTGTTGTGTTGCTAAGGCTACTTCTTCTTGTTATGCTACTAGGGCTGCTTGCTATTTTTGTTGTGCTACTAGGGCTGCTTCTTGTTGTTGTTATTGTTGGACTGCTTGTTGATAAGGCTGTTGGGCTTGCTATAAAGCTAGGGCATGTGCTTGTGATGTAGGATCAATCAATGGTTGGGACATCTATGATGGGTTTGGGGTGTTGATGTTTTGTGCAGGTTGTAGATTATTGATGAGAGGTTGGGGATTCCCTTGGTTTAACATTCCTTGCAAGATAGTGGATTGTGGTGGAGGAATGTAAGTTTGAGGTCCCATTTGATTTTTCATGACTTGGGGGACAAATGGTAAAGATGATGTTGGCGCCGTTAAGTATGGAAATGTTAAGGGAACATTAGGACCTTGAGTCCATTGATTGAAAGGATTCCCTTGACCAATGCTTTGGGGATTTCCTTGTGCTTCGGATGTGGTCAACGTATTTCCTTGGTTGATGGGGTTTTTAACCAAGGTCTTGTTTTGATTTGGGTTGATGATAGATGGGTTTGATGTGGATGGTGGATTGACTTGAGTAGCATGGGTAACTACTTGTTTCGATGTGTCGATGGGGTTGTTGGAATCACTTGCTAAGGGTTTCCCTTGCGTGAGGGTGTTATCTTGCCCTTGTCCTATTTGAGGCACTTGGTTCACATTACTTTGTGTAACATTAGGCACACTTGGGGTATTTGGGGTGATGGATTAAGATGGTTGCGCTCAAAATGTTGAGGTTGTGACGTCATGGAATGTAAGCGGTTTTCCAAATTTTGGTGTCCAACTTGTGTTTTGGGGAAGGTTGGCGATTATAGGAATGGTTGTGTTGTGAATACCCACAATTGTGTTTATTCCTAGACATGAAGTGAGACCAAGGTTGGTTCCTAGCCTAGTTGCAAGAGTAAATGTTAAGGGTTCACTTGGAACAAGGGATGGAGTTGGTTGATTCGTAGATTGTGTTAAGCCTTGTGTCAAGTTTTGTGTGAGAAAAGTAGGAGCCAAATTTTCTAAGGTTTGATGATCTTGTTTATACTCAAGGAGTGTTTCCTTAGTATGCTCAAGTGGGTTGTTTGTGACATCTTCTACCTCATACCTCAATGAATTTTGTGGTTGTTGCGAGGGGGTAGATTGGTTCCTTGGATCAAATTCTTGAGGGTTGGTATCACTAATGGTAGATGAGACTTTGGTTTTCTCCATGATAATCTTGTGTTGTGATCTTATCTTTACCATAAATTTTGGGTCACCTATGGGAGAGTTGTGTTGAAATTTGTAATATTTGAACTCTCTAGTTGACTCAAATTTAGGTAGAAGGGATGTTCTAATTCATTTTGGAGCAATGGTGATAATGAGAGATGAAAAGGTGAACGATATGGGGAGTGATCTTTGTAAACATTTTGGGACAAAACTTTTGACTTAAAGATTTGTTTGATGTTTGGATAAAGGATGTTTATGAACTTGTGAAACTTTAAGGTATATTTGTGAGGTTCAAGATAAACGAGTTCAAAGATGATAACTAATTTAGCCAAATGCATGGAAAAGGATTCATTTCACATACAAAGTAGCTAAGTTAGGATTTGGGTTGATAGATGTTTAAATCCAAATTGTTGGTGTATTCAAAATTTTTGTAAATTTTGGTGAAGTGAAGGATGAAATATGATGAAGGATGGATGAAATTTTTGACCCAATGTTGACCTAGAGTGAACCTTTATTTTTCAAGACCAAGGTAGTGAGAAACATGATATACCTCTAAAGTGATCAAACCCTAAGGAATCAATGATTTTGGTAAAATAGAACTCAAATGTTTTTGGAAATAGGACCCAATGATTTTTACAATAGAATTTGGATGCAATGTTTTGTAATGTTTTCCTTGTATAATAGCAGGTGTAAGGTTAGGTTGTTCAACCAGAGCGATCGCACGCCAAATGGTCATGTGGGGTTCAATTTTTCAAGTTATCTTGCTTAAATGAGTTTCTTTTTACCAAAAACACTTGTCTTTCTTAAGTTCAAACTAAATTTCTATGTCAAAAACATCATCAATTTCACAAAGTCTATTTTGTGAAGGCATCTAATGCACTAGACATGGCTCCCAAAGATGACCCTTCATTCCAAATGTCTCCAACCCTTGGATTTCCACCTCAGAATGTGAATGGATACCGCTTTTTTCTCCAATACTTTCCTTCCAACTTAGGTGCCCAAACATGGAAGATATACATTACAATAAATGCAATAAATAATGGAATACCATGAGACACATGTTGCCTCATTCCAAGCTCCCACTTGGAGAATCCCAATAGTCACTCATTTGTCCTTTCCTTATTTTTTATTATCGCATTTTAGTCATCCACATGTGGGGAAAACAATATTAAATATTTATATCCACAACTCACCTTTACCACTATTAGTGGACCCATCACCCCTTATGGATGTAATACAAATAATGGTGAGAATTAATATTATAAAATATTTTCTCAATACACCCTAAATACCAAAAGACACTTTTTAAGGATGTTGGAATCATGCATATGACATAGGATTTACAAGGTAGATGACACCTTAATCCTAACAAGCTCATGGAAAGCTCAGAGAATGAAAAGCCAATTAGGGTTTATGCAAGTGGAATCTGTTGGTATGTGGTGATTGATCATGCAAATACTGTACACTCGTAACAAGACATGGGTTTGGGGCATTGTGCCAAAATTTTTTTTATTTACATGTCAAGGTTTTTTTCCCGTTGACATGTCAAGGTTTTCCTGTTAACACATCAAATGAAAAAAGTCTTTGTAAAACCCTAATTCTAGAAGGTTCTAAAAAATATTGTTATAAGTGGCTGGGATGTATGTTGTGGTATAGTGTTCACGAGATTGTAATCTATTTTGCACTAGATAATAAAATCATTGGGTGGTTGAGTTTTTGTGGATGTAGCCCATATTGGGTGAATCACGTTAAATTTTATGTTGATCTCTTTTGTGTTATTCTTCATTCTTATTTCTAGGTTATTTAATTTGCATATAATTGTTAATGTTTATTGCTTCAATCTTCCTGAACCCTAACAATTGGTATTAGATCCACATGTATTTTGGTCAATTTGCAGGAATCCTCTAGTTTTGAGTGGGAGCAATGGAAGAAGGAAAATTCAAGGTTGAGAAGTTCAATGACCAAAATTATCAATTATGGAAGATGCAAATGTAATATTATTTGTATCAAAAGGATCTATGGTGGCCATTGCAAGGAAAAACAAAGAAAGAGGCTACAATGTCCGATGAAGAATGGGACATTCTGGATAGAAAGACATTGGGAACCATTCAATTGTGCCTGCACCATCTGTGGTGTTCAATAAAATAGAAGTAAAGAAAACAAAGGATCTAATGGAAGCTTTGGCTAAATTGTATGAAAAACCCTCAACCTCAAATAAGGTATTTATCATTAAATGTTTGTCTAAAAATGATTGAAGGTGGATATGTGATAGATCATTTAAATGAATTTAATATGATTACTGGTCAGTCAACTTTTGTAAAAGTGAATTTTGATGAAGAGATGAGGGCTCTCTCAATTTTATGTTCTTTGCTAGAAAGTTAGAATAACTTGGTAATGGCAGTAAGTAACTCTATCTTTGGTTCAAATCATGAATAACATTTAATGCGCATCCACCAAAGTCGGCCATAGCATAGTGAGGACCCAAAATAAAATATCCAATACACATAGTGAGGACCCAAAATAAAATATAGCATACATAAAGATTCCAAACAATTTCACCTTGAACATCCACAACACCCCACATTCACTTAGTCGACCTTCTAGCACTATTGAATAGAAAATCAAACGATCGAATCTCCTAACTCATACGCCAATCGATGCAATGACACAAAACTAGGGAATACGAAATTCTAGATACCCAATGACCTTCCTTGAGATCCATAACCCAAACTGATGATCTAGTAATGCATATGGATCAACAAACTCAACTTCAACCGAATACCCTATTCTTTACTTTATCTTCCGATATGGACAGATACTGAAGTGCGAATCAAATCAATGACTTAGGTTGCCATCAATGACAACACTAAAAGCCATATGCCAACAATCTCCCCCTTTAGAATTGATGGCAACACTTAGTGAAATATGACTAAGTGTCAGAACCTTCAAGACTTCAAAAGTCCATAGCTAACAAAACTCCCCCTGAATTTGATAAGGCATTTTTAACTACTCTCTCCCCCTTTGAGATCAATGACAAAAAGATAATAAAGGATTTTCCTACAGTAACCAAAAACTTACTTATTCAAAAATTTGGTTAATTTTTTTGAAGAAATACAGCCGCTACTGTGCTAGAAGATTATTTTGTATTTTTCCTTCATCTCCGAAAGAAAGTTCTTCCATGCTTCTACTGCAATCCTGGTGATTATGATCATGTTGTTGTTTTTCAAATGTCCGGTTAATAATATTGATGAGAGATTCTGAAATGGTGATGGATTCTTCTAATATCTCTCCTTTCCTTAGTATCTCAATCAATTGTTCCAGCTTGCATTTTGTTATGTCCTTTACTTTCCAAAAGGTGTCAACAATCCTGTCTCTAGTGATTTAAAGATTTGTATGCTCTGTCTATAATTCCTGAATCCTTTTCTTAATTGCACCATCTTGATCCTGTAACATGTTAAAATCTTGTCCAATTTTGTTTAGCTTTGTTTCAATTTGTTCTAGCTTGTCTTTGTACTTGCTGATTGCATGAGGCCATCAAAGATAGTAGTTATAGATGTTGTTTGTTGTGCTTATGCATTGCCTTATTTGATTCATGTGCCTTTTTAGATTGGTGAGTGACAAATTGTACTACTTCTTTAGGTGTAGGATTACTTCTTCTTCTTCCTTGTTTTGAGACTCAAATTCCATGATTTCCTCGATGCATTCAATCATCTCTTCTGGCAACGTATTCTGCAAAATCTCCAATTTGATATGATGGTGCACAAGATGAGCACTTAGTACATTTAAAATAATTTCTTACTCATATGAAGGTATGATAGACCATATGTTTACAATTTTCTACATTCCATCTTCCTCATGAATAAGTTGCAATATCTCTTCTTTGGTTAACTCACTTTCTTCTTCACTTTCTTCTATTATTACCTTTTCTTGTTCTGGTTTGACTATTTCCATTTCTTTCCTTAGGATGTCCTCAACTTCCTTATCAGATTCCTCATCTGATATATCTACAATAACTTGTTCTTTTCCTTTCCCTTCAACTCTTGAAGTCTTGCATGTTGGTGGAGTACAAATAGTAATTTCTTTTTCTCTTTTCTTCTTTCTCTCCATCTCATCGGAGGAGGAACCAACTTCAAGTTGCCTTACTGGAATGGGAATACCAATTGATCCAAACTTTCTTAGCAAACCTTTATATAAAATTTCATATGCTTGATCATAGTTTTCCAAATTGTTAGAGTATATGTAAATCTTCTTGCAAACTAGTTCACTCCCTTCCCATATTACATTGTTGTTCAATGGTAAGCAATTTAGAAAATACCGTTGCTCAATTTTCACCTATGGGATTAATCAGGCAGGATTAATTATGTTTCAGATGTTCATAAGGGCCAAATGGGACATTTGCATCAAGGGTTAGGTCATGCGTCCGATGACATTTCACAAGGAGCTCATTTGAAAAGCATGCCTCAATCAGTTTTGGCACAAAACTTATCAGAGTAGAGAGACGGCAAGACCCTCTTGTTGTCTTGCCAACTAGCAGTGCCCTCTATTGTTCAAATGCACTGGTCATCAGGACATTCGGGTCGCCATGACTCTTTATGTGTCTCTCCGTGTGGGATGTCTCACCGAAGGTAGCTCACAAGGTTGGCATCGGGGAGAGTGGTTTGAGTTTGGCTTGAGGTCCCAACGACCAAGTAGAGTCTCACCGAAGGGACTGTTCCTTTGATATAATGTTTTGAGCTCAGAAAAGGGTCTTGCTGACTAAGCAGGGTCTCGCTGAAATAGGAGGAGCCCTCAGCGAGATGTTGAACTTGGGGTGAGGTCTCGACAACTAATGGAGGTCTTGGCGAAGTGAGATGTCATCGCGAGGAAAAGAAGGGCCTCGCTGAGAAGTCTTGCTAAAGTAGGGTGAGCTCGTACCAAAGGAAAGAAGAGTCACCGTGATGTCTTAGTGAAAACAAGAGGTCTTACTGATAATGAAGGGTCTCACCAACATAGATGACATCGATATAGGGTCCCACCATTAGGGTGAGGTCTCATCGAAGTGAACCAGTCTCGGTGAAGGAAACAACTTCGGCATGAGGTCTGGCCAACAAGAGGAGGTCTCGGCGACAAGATGAGAGTTCGGTGAAAGGTCTTGCCGACTAGGTAGTGTCTTCCCGACTGAATGGGCTCTCGCCAAAACAAGATGGCTCACCACGAGGTCTCATCGATAACAAATCTCTCACCGAAAAATGGATGTCTCCCCGACCAATGGAGGTTTCCTCGATATGAAAGAGGTCACCCTAAGATCTTGAGCTCGACATGAGGTCTTCCCAACCCGATGAGGTCTTGCTGACAAATGATGAAGCGAGCTCACCGAAGGATCTTGCCTTCGGCATAGGGTCCTATCGATCAAGCGAAGTCTTGTCAAAAGGGTAGGATCTCGATGCAATATGGGGGCTTTGCTGTAATGTCTCACCAATGGGGTGTGGTCTTTCCAAAGTGAAGTGGCATTGACAAAGGAAATGAGCTCAGAATGAGGTCTCACCGATAACGAAAAGGTCCCCCTGAGAAAGTTTGACATCGACGTATGTTTGGCCATTGGAGTGATGTCCTGCCGATTGCTGGAGGTCTCGATGAAATGAAGTGAACTCGGGGAGAGAAAGGGAGCTCGCTATGAGGTCCTGTCGAGAGAATAGTGTCTCGCCGATAGGGAGCTAGCTACGGTGGGACTCATCGCCGAGAGGAGGAGTTCGATAAGAAGTCTTGCCGACCCAAAAGGGTCTTGCCAAGATGAAATGGGCTCGCCAAGAGATATTGCCTTCGACATGAGCTCTCACTGACACATGGATGTCTTACTGATGAAAGAACACAACGGTATAACTCACCAAGATCAATATGACCTACTGCCGACTAAAGGAGCTCTTACCGAATGTGGATGACTAAGCGATGGAAAGGGATATCGGTATGACTCCTGAGGGCTCGCCATGAGGTCTTCCAGAAAGTGAAGGTCTTGCCGATGGTCTGGGTGACAGCCACTGTGGATACCATTATAACTTTTGAACTCGCTATGAGGTCTTGTCGATTGTCATGAGCTATGCCAATAACCGTTGAAGGGTCTAATCACATTGGGGAGACATGATTAGTGTCTCACCGACATGCAATTTTAATAGAGCGACCTTTGACCGCTTGAAGACCTATGTGGCACAAGTTCAGCCAATCTAAATGAACTACAAGACAGTCATGGCAGTTTGAACCCTGTGAGGAAGACTAACTAAATGAATGTGACGTGGATTTTCTTCAAGCCCAGGAGCATTCGAAGCAGCTTGGCAAGGAGGTTCGAAGGTGGACACGAAGACTAGGAAGTTAATATTGTAGTTGTGAAAGATCAAGAAGGTCATTCCTGGAGCAACTCTTCACTGACATAGACAACAGGGATACACTTGAATGCAACATTAACTTCATTCGAAAAGATCTAAGGATAGATCTTTCTGAGGATGGATGTTTTTGTAAGCCCTAAGGTGTCGACATCTTTTTGTATATAGGGCATTTTTGCCTCTTTGTAAAGGAGTTCAGATTATGCATTCTAAAAGAGTTAGCAATTTTTAACAATCCTTTCTCAGCTGATGTATGCTTTGTAACTCAATTGGAATCTAGAATATAACATACAAATATTACCTTAGAAACCAGTGTTGGTGTTTCATACTATTTTCATTTCTTTTCAGTTTATGTAAGTTTTGAACTGTGTTTTCCAAGTCTACACTTAAACTTTAAAGTTGTGAAATTCATCTTTCCTTCTTAAAATATGTATGCAGATTAAACCTTTTCAAGAATAATGCATAAGTTCACAAAGTTATGTTGAGTAAATGAAATATCTCTCATTAATTTCTTAGAGTATGTTCATCTTGTTTTCATTCTACGATTTCTGTCAATTTGGTGTATCACTGTAGTTTTAAGTTTTAATTTTCATACATTCCTTGTTCCCTTTTCTTTCAAAGAGCAGTAGTTTTAGGTGATAACACAAAGGAAGCCGACCTTCTCTAGAGGTTCATTTCAACTTTAGGTGACCCACAACCTTGAAATGATCACATGTTTCTCTAGAAAGCTCAGTTTTATAACTTTGCATAGGGTGCATTTCTAGGAGATAACAGTTTCTGACATGGCCGGTGGGACAAGTACTACATTATACCGTTGGTTTAGTATGCAACCAACAAGTTTCATACTTTATATAGGTCATTTTTGCATACTTGGTGACTCCATAAAGAGAAAGAACTTTAGAATCAACGCTTTTACAGTTTATGAGAAGAGTTCAAACAAGGAGCAGCTTAGTTCCTTTCAAATATTTGCAACTATCACCACCAGGAAGAAAAGGTAGAGCAAAAGAAAGGCTAGGGACAACATTTATTTATTCTAGAAGAGCCAAGTTTACTCCTCCATCTCTGAGATCTCGCATTGTTGTCCCATTCTCTATCTCATCTAGAGTGCAAGTAAACCACCTTAACCACCTCCGATGGTTGATCCAAGGAATCAACCATTTGTTGCCTTCAATGGAGGGAGTCCCTTAAATTTGGTACAACACAATGACATTCCAATGGCAGCCTTGAAAAGTCTGCCAACTTTCACTGGGGAAGATCAGACTACCCTGATTGAACATATGCGTGATGTGGTTTCGTTATGCGGAGTCCATCACATAACTCAAGAGGATGTTGCTGTGAGGTTATTAGTCGCTTCACTTAAAGGAAGAGTTGTGCAATGGTACAGGGGCTTAGCAGTCGACTCAATCACAACTTGGGATGAATTTGGAGACAAGTTGCATAAACAATTTCAGGACAGGTCTGACAATTTATCCTTACTGGAGCAATTAACCACAATTAAGAGGGCCCCTTAGGAGTAGATGAATGATTTCAATTTTAGATTTCAAAGAACCTGGGAAAGAATTCCTACAACAGTAAGACCACCTCCAGAATATGTTTTTTTGTATTTTTTGAGGGCCCTTAACAGCGACATAGCTGTTATGATACAATCAATGGGGAGTGTGTCTCTACCAGATGCATTTGAAGTAGCAATCAGAGCTGAAAATAGCCTAATACAAGCTGGTAAACTTGCTTCTAGGCCACCAATGCCTATATTTCCTGATATTCATTCGAATATCCCTTTGCAAATACCACCTTTTGCACCTTTTCCACCTGTTCCAACGGTATCAGCTGCTGCAACACAAGAAGCTACTCTTTCAAGTTCTTCAAATGAGTTATAGGAGATCAAAAGTTTATTACAAACTTTTGGTAATAAGCTTGTGAGCTTGGAAAAGCAGCAAACATATAACAGGCCTTATCAATAGCAGAATGAAGGTCAGCAACAATAGTATCAAGGTAATAGACAAACTTACCTAGGCAACTATTAGGGCTCAAGACATGGTGTAAATACTAGACCTTTTCAGGCTTATGCTTCAACACCTGTTAGTGCGGTTAGGGATCTTGTCCCTATTCAAAATAATTTAGCAGTAGATTATGAGTGGTGTTACCCTTGCAACCAATCTCATAATCAAACCACTTGCTCAAATGGACTCATTAATCATGCATTTATGGTACACAATGCCTCAAGTTCACAATAGAATGAATTCAATGACGCATCTTCACAACACCAGGAGTAGCCTACCAATGAAGCTACCCTACTTAATTGGAAGGTTAAGAATTCTGTGGATTGAATGTAGATAATTCTCCGGTTGTAGCTAATACCAGGGCAAAGAAAAGAGCTTTCGAGCTTGATCAAGCAGCTAACAAAGGAAAGGCAACAGTTGCAGAACCATCTACATCTCAAGTGACTTCTGTTTGGTAGAGAAATCAGTAACCCCCGATCAAGGAGCAGCCACATTTGCAAGTTGATCATGCCGACATAAAGGTACATTATAAAGTAAACCCAACTGTACCCTATAATATTCTTGATAGTATGAAAAAGATGAATGTAACAATGTCTATGTGGGATTCATTAGCTATCTCAAGTCAAAAAGATATGTTACACTCTGCTTTGTCAAATTTTAAAGTGTTTGATCAGTTTGAGTCTCCAGTAGGTCAAGCTAGAGCTGTGTTAACAAACAATTCTCAAAGAAATGATAAACAACCCAACAAAGAGACAGGAAAAGAAGTTAAACCACCTCCATTTTATGTGTCAGTAATTATAGGTGATAAGTTAGTTCATAATTGTATGGTAGACAGCGGAGCTAGTAGCTCTGTGATGCCAAAGCAGATTGCTGACAAGCTTGGACTAAAGTATCAGCCTTTAGAGAAAGGAGTGATTCAATTGGATGGTACTTCTGTCAATACATTGGGCATCATTAAAGATTTGAGTCTTACTCTTAATGCTTGTCTAAATTTTTCAGTTTCTCAGGACATATGTGTCATAGACCTTCCACCTTTCTTTTCCTTGTGCCTCTCAAGAAACTTTACGGCTAAGATAGGTGGTTATGTTTCAGCTGACTGGTCACATATGTTGTTTAGAACCAGTTATGGAACCAAAGTCACTATTAAATCTAAGCTCGGCTAGCTAAAGATCACATTGAGCCATATAACCCAAGTCCCATCAATGTTGTTCCTATTGTAGCAGACACAAATTATGTCGTTTGTACTGACAGTGAGCTAGTTTTTGCTCAAGAACTTCAATCAGAAGTTGTTCTTGATGTGCTTCTACATGAGTGGGCGGCCGAAAATGTGTGGGATAGTCATGTAGATCTTATTCAAGATGCTGGTATGGGTAATTATGTGATGCTTGAACCTAATGTTAAGATCCCAAACCTTGAAAAGAGTACAGATTAGTTGTTGCAACAACAAAGTGGACTTTGGGAAATGTTTTTTGATGGTTCCAGAAGCAAGAATGGAGTAGGTGGAGGTGCAATGTTGATTTCTCCATAGAGCGATAAGTATTTTTCAGCCTTTCACTTTTCTTTTTCATGTTCTAACAATAGTGCTGAGTATGAGGGACTCATTCAAGGCCTAGAGTGGGCAAGGAAAAGAGGGATTGACTGTTTGAAGGTCTATGGAGACAATGAATTGATAGTTAATTAGATCAGGGGGCTGAATGTTGCCAAGAATGATGCTCTAAATTCTTACAAAAATAGAGTATGGGACATAATTAAAGAATTTAATTCCTTCAATTTGATTTCTATTCCATGAAATCAGAATAAGCATGCTAACAGACTTGCAACAATTGGAGCGCAGTTTGATATCCCAGGTGATATTAAAAAAGACAAAATACAACAGTATGTTAAGGTGGTTATCAGGCCATCAATTCCTGATAACAACATTAACTGGCAGGTATTCAAAAGCGATGAGCAGATATTAACCTTCATGCTCCAAGAAGATCAATTTTCTATAATGAACCAAGAAAAGATCAAACATCAGTATGATGATCAAGTGATACAGCTGAAAACCAATAAACTCCCTAAAGGACTGGTTACCTTGGAATCCATATTCAATTCTGATGACCAGCTTAAGAAGAACAAAGTCGGCATTCAAGTGAAAGAGGATCATTATGAAGAAGTGGAAATCTTTAAAGGTAAGCTTCTCAAATTAGGCAAAATCTGTTCAGCTGAAGATAAGAGAGCTTTCATTGTTTTATGTCAAGAATATCATGAATTTTTTGCTTGGAAATATTTTGATTTAAGAAGATTTGATCCTCATATTGCACAACATACAATTGAGTTAGAATCCAATGCCAAGCCTGTTAGACAAAAACATAGACCATTGAACCCCAAGCTTGAACCTTTGATAATCAAGGAGCTGACCAAGTTAGTTGAGGGGGGTATTGTATTTCCAATTAAACACACATCTTGGGTTTCTAATCTTGTTCTGGTTAGAAAAAAGAATGGTGAGATAAGATTATGTGTAGATTTTAGACACCTTAACAGAGCATCTCTTAAAGATCATTATCCCTTGCCATCTATGGAACAAATTCTTCAAGCTGTTGTTGGATCAAAAAGATTTTCTCTTCTGGATGGATATTCTGGTTATAACCAGATTCTAGTCAAAGAGGAGGATTAGTATAAAATAACATTTACAACAAAATGGGGCACTATGGCCTACAAGAGAATGCCTTTTGGTTTATCATGCCAGTGCCACCTTTCAGCGTGCCATGGATATGGCATTTCAGAATTTAATTCAGAAATGCCTGCTAGTTTATCTAGATGACATAACTATGTATTCAAAAAATGCAGATGAACATTTGTCACATCTCAAGTAGGTTTTTGAAAAGTGTAGAGAGTATGGAATATCTCTCAATCCGGAAAAGAGTATTTCTGTAGTCCATGAAGGTAAGCTGTTAGGTCACATAGTGTCAAAAGATGGAGTTACCATTGACCCTAAAAGAGTTAAATCCATACTTGAACTGCCATTACCCAATCACAAGAAAGGATTGCATAGCTTTTTAGGGAGAATTAACTTTCTTAGAAGGTTCATTCCTGATGTTGCAAATTTACTACAACCCTTGACCGCCATGCTTAAAAAGAATGCAGTTTTCAGTTGGACTGGAGAAGCAAAACACAGTTTTGAAGAAATCAAGGAAGCTTTAGCATCAACTCCAACACTGGTAAATCCTAATTTCTCCAAGGACTTCTTCTTGTATGATTTTGGCAACATTAGTTCACTTTCTGCTATGTTGGTTCAGAAAAATAGTGATAATTTAGAGTAGCCAATAGCTTTCTTTAGTCGGGGACTTGCTGATTATGAACAAAAATATACATTTGTGGAGAAACATGTTCTTGCTATGATCAAAAGCCTAGTTTTTTTTAAACCTTTGGTTTCAAACAACAAAATTCATATTCTGGTTGTACACTCAAGTGTGAAAGAATTTCTGTTAAATAAAGATCTAAATGATAAAAGAGTAGGATGGGTCACTAAGGTTATGGAATATGATGTGGACATCAAGATTACCAAATTGGTTAGGGGTAAAAGTCTTTGTGAACAACTTGCTACAAGGTCAAGCAGTGAAAATGACTTAGAAAAGGATATTGTTTTTGTTAATACAAATGAACCTCAGAATGCTCAGGATGATGCTCCCCTGATAACAACAAATTGGGTTCAAGACATCACCCATTTTTTATAAATTGGTGAGTGTCCACCAGGTTTAGATAGAGCTAAACGAAGATACTTTAGACTACAATCTATACTATATGTGCTGGTAGATAGTGTTCTTTTCAAAAAAGATCTAAATGGTGTTCTATTAAGATGTATTCATAGTGATCAGGTTGAGAAGATACTTCATGAGTTTCATGATGGAGCTGCAGGAGGTCATTTCGCTCCAAGAACTACTGCTTGGAAAATCATGAGAGCTAGTTACTACTAGCCCAACTTGTTTAAAAATGCATATGCATGGTCAAGAAAGTGTATCAAATGTGCTTTATTTGCAGGAAAAGAAAAGCTTCTTGCTATGCCTCTACGTCCAATTCAAGTGGAGCAGCCCTTTATGAGATGGGGCATTGACTTTATTGGACCAATTAATCCACCATCTAGTACTGGTCATAAGTGGGTGCTTATTGCTACAGACATTTCACACGGTGGATAGAAGCGGTGGCTTTGAAAGAATCAAAAGAATCTTCAGTTTTGAGCTTTTATGTGGATATAGTAGCTAGATTTGGAGTTCCTGACTCTATCATATCTGATAACACTCTTGCATTTGTGGGATTAAGATTAACTGATTGGGATGTTAAACATGGCATTCATTTGAATACATCCTCAAATTATTACCCTCAAGGTAATGGTTTAGCTGAAAGCACAAATAAGAATCTCATCAAAATTATTAAAAGAACAATGGAGTATAATCAAAGGACTTGGCACACTAATTTAAAGTATGCACTTTGGGTAGATAAAGTGACTCCTAAGAGGTCTATTAGTAATTTACCATACATGTTAGTTTATGGTAAAGAGGTCAGATTACCTCTATCTATGGAGCTTCTAGCTCTAGACATTGTTCACTAGTTGGAGATGTTTGAGGAACAAGACCCAATGTCCGTGAGATATGCAGAGCTCATGGAGCTCAAAGAATCAAGAGACAAAACAATGAAAACTTTGGAGTATCATCAACACCAAACAAAGAGAACATTTGACAAGAAAGCTACAGCCAAAATCTTTAAAGAAGATGATATTGTTCTCAAATGGGATGTTCTAAAAAGTAGGCCGAGCCATCACACAAAGTTTGACAACATGTGGATGGGTCCATTTATCATCAAAGATTTTAAAGAACACAATGCTTGTCAACTGGCCACAATTGAAGGTGAAGTGCTTTCTATCCTAGTCAATGGGATACACCTCAAACCCTATTTCCAAGTCTGACGAGTTCCTCTATTGTACATATTTGGTTAGGTTTTATGCTTTCAATAAGTACTTCTCCACTTGATTTTAAATGTTTTTTTATTATTCCCTAAGTGTTGTTCCAGCATAGTATATGGTTCTTTTTTAGTTTCTCCTATTTCGTAGGTTTCAAATGTCCTGATCTGCTCAAATCTCAAGTGAGTTGCAACCATGAATAAGGCTGACATTTTAAGTTAACCTCTGAGTGACTCCATGCCCAATGGATAGGCCTAGGCTACTAGTTTTCATGTTTAGCAGGCAAACATCTAGCAAAGGTTTCCAAAAATGTTGCTCAATTTTCACTTATGGGCTCAATCGGGTAGGATTAATTATGTATCAAATGTTCATAAGGGCCAAATGGGACATTTGCATCGAGGGTTAGGTCACGCGTCTGATGAAATTTCACGAGGAGCTCATTTGAAAAGCATGCCTCAATAAATTTTGGCACAAAACTTATCAGGGTAGAGAGTTGGCAAGACCCTCTTGTTGTCTCGCCGACTAGCAGTGCCCTCTATTTGTTCGAATGCACTAGTCATCAGGACATTCAGGTCGCCATGACTCTTTATGTGTCTCTCTGTGTGGGATGTCTCGCCAAAGGTAGCTCACAAAGTTGGCATCGGGGAGAGTGGTTTGTGTTTAGCTTGAGGTCCCGACGACCAGGTAGAGTCTCACTGAAGGGATTGTTCCTTTGATATAATGCTTTGAGATCGGAAAAGGGTCTTGTTGACTAAGCAAGGTCTCACCGAAATAGGAGGAGCCCTTGGCGAGATGTTGAACTTGGGGTGAGGTCTCAGTGACTAATGGAGGTCTTGGCGAAGTGAGATGTCATCACGAGGAAAAGAAGGGCCTTGCTGAGAAGTCTTGCCGACCCAAAAGGGTCTTGCTGAAGTAGGGTGAGCTTGTACCAAAGGAAAGAAGAGTTGCCGTGATGTCTCGGTGAAAACAAGAGGTCTCACCGATAATGAAGGGTCTCCCCGACATAGATGACATCGATATAGGGTCTCACCGTCGGGGTGAGGTCTTGTCGAAGTGAAGTAGTCTCAGTGAAGGAAACAACTTTGGCATGAGGTCTGGCCGACAAGAGGAGATCTTGGCGGCAAGATGACAGTTCGACGAAAGGTCTCGCCGACTAGTAGTGTCTTCCTGACTGAATGGGCTCTCGCCAAAACAAGATGGCTCGCCATGAGGTGTCACTGATAGCGAATATCTTGTCGACAAATAGATGTCTCCCCGACCAATGGAGGTCTCCCCGATATGAAAAAGGTCACCCTAAGATCTTGAGCTTGGCATGAGGTCTTCTCGACCCGATGAGGTCTTGCTGACAAATGATGAAGCGAGCTCGCCGAAGGATCTTTCCTTCGGCATAGGGTCCTGCTGATCAAGCGAAGTATCACCGAAAGGGTAGGATCTCGATGCAATATGGGGGCTTCATTGTAAGGTCTCACCAACAGGGTGAGGTATCGCTGAAGTGAAGCGGTGTTGACAAAGGAAATGAGCTCGACATGAGGTCTCACTGATAACAAAAAGGTCCCATCGAGAAAGTTTGACATCAACGTAATGTTTGGCCATTAGAATGATGTCCTGCCAATTGCTGGAGGTCTCAGCGAAATGAAGTGAACTCAGGGAGAGAAAGGGAGCTCATTATGAGGTCCTGTCAAGAGAATAGTGTCTCACCGATAGGGAGTTGGCTGCGGTGGGACTCATCACCGAGAGGAGTTTGATAAGAAGTCTTGCCGACCCAAAAGGGTCTTGCCAAGATGAAATGGGCTCGCCGAGAGATATTGCCTTCGGTATGAGCTCTCATCGACACATGGATGTACTACCGAAAGAGGAGCACAGCAGTATAACTCACCAAGATCGGTATGACCTCCTGTCGACTGAAGGAGCTCTTGCCGAATGCGAATGACTAAGTGATGGAAAGGGATATCAATATGACTCTTGAGGGCTCGCCATGAGGTCTTCCCAAAAGTGAAGGTCTTGCCGATGGTCTAGGTGACAGCCACTGTGGATGCCGTTATAACTTTTGAACTCGCTATGAGGTCTTGCCGATTGTCATGAGATATGCCGATAATCGTTGAAGGGTCTAATCACATTGGGGAGAGATGGTTAGTGTCTCACCGACATGCAATTTTAATGGAACGACCTTTGACCACCTGAAGACCTATGTGGTGCGAGTTCAACCAATCTAAATGAACTACAAGAGAGCCATGGCAGTTTGACCCCAGTGAGGAAGACTAACTAAATGAATGTTGCATGAATTTGCTCTGAGCCCAGGAGCATTCAAAGCAGCTTGGCAAGGAGGTTTGAAGGTGGACACGAAGACCAGGAAGTTAATGTTGTAGTTGCGAAAGATCAAGAAGGTCATTCCTGGAGCAACTCTTCACCGACATAGACAGCAGGGATACACTTGAATGCAACATTAACTTCATTCAAAAAGATCTAAGGATAGATCTTTTTGAGGACAGATATTTTGGTAAGCCCTAAGGGGTTGACATCTTTTTGTATATAGGGCATTTTTGCCTCTTTGTAAAGGAGTTCAGATTATGCATTCTAAAAGAGTTAGTGATTTTTAACAATCCTTTCTCAGCTGATGTATGCTTTGTAACTCAACTAGAATTTGGAATATAACATACAAATATTACCTTAGAAACCAGTGTTGGTGTTTCATACTGTTTTCATTTCTTTTCAGTTTATGTAAGTTTTGAACTATGTTTTCCAAGTCTGCACTTGAACTTTAAAGTTGTGAAATTCATCTTTCCTTCTTAAAATATGTATGCAAATTAAACCTTTTCAAGAATAATGCATAAGTTCACAAAGTTATGTTGAGTAAATGAAATATCTCTCATTAGTTTCTCAGAGTATGTTCATCTTGTTTTCATTCCACGATTTCTGTCAATTTGGTGTATCACCGTAGGTTTAAGTTTTAATTTTCATACATTCCTTGTTCCCTTTTCTTTCAAAGAGCAGTAGTTTTAGGTGATAACACAAAGGAATCCGGCCTTCTCCGGAGGTTCATTTCAACTTTAGGTGACCCACAGCCTTGAAATGATCCCATGTTTCTCTAGAAAGCTCAGTTTTATAACTTTGCATAGGGTGCATTTCTAGGAGATAACAAATACATCACAAGGAATATAACTAAAGTACCAAACTTGAAAGGGTAATCTATCTTCTTTGTCAATTGCACGTTCTCCATTAGTTGATCTTTCAATAATCCACAAAGGTCAAAATCCTATGACATGTAAACAACACTTGCCAAAGTTGCACCATCTCTATTTTTGAAAAATATTTTGTAGGATACTCCCTGCACAATGTACCTTGTCACTGAATCTCTAATTGTGGAGATTATCAATGCCCTTTGATCTCCAATTACTCATGTTAGGGTTTTGACTTATTTATTTCGAATTGACTTCTTCCTCGACACATCCCCAACTTTGCATAACCTAGTTACAATTCTAATCACTTATTTGGATATGTTGTAGGGTTTATCCAAAATTAGAATATCATCATTCAATCTATCCAAAATGAACTCGATGATTTTTGCATTTACGAAATAGGGAAATTCACTCCAAATGTCCAAGCTTTTGTGTTTTGCTTCTTTTAGCCATTTCAATTCATCGTGTGACAACATGTTTCTTGCAGCTCCAATCTTCTCACTACTATACTCATCTAGGTTTATCATTTCTTTTATTTGTTCCATTTCACCTTCCGTACACATGTCTTGAAAATAATTTCTACACCAATTAGACTAAAAAATCTCAATACAACTTAAGTACCTCATGGATTAGGGTTTCGCCGCCAAATTATCTTCACATTTTTGAAATTATGATGTAAAGTGCTCTCCTTTTCTTCAAAATAAAGTGGAAAATAAGGGTTTCAACTTGCTTTTTTATAACTCACACACTTAAATTTTGTTGTAATAAATGATTTTTCCCTAACTCATCTAGATACCCTATTTCCATACACTGTGAAAGATAACTCTTCTGCGGACCTTCAATTCAACATAATACTCTCTCCAACTATTTCACCAACAATTGTGGATCATTAGTGCAATCACTACACTCATTCACATCTCGGTATCAATTACTGGTAGGGGGTTTGAAATATTTTCTTGAAAGCTCCCCCTAGGCCAGAGGCCCAAAACTAATTCTCGGAGGAATTACTAGAAGCAGATTTTGGTGTTGGCTCATTTCCTGCAACAAAGGGACTCTTCTTCACCTATGTCTTCTTCATCTGATCTCTTATTTCATCCACAGTCACTTTCCCTTTTTCTTTATCATCTTTCTGCGTATTTTTTCCTTTGTATGCCGGACCTCTTCTATCCATATTTTTGTTTCTGCAGAATCTTACAATGTGACTATATTTGTTGCAATTGTAACACACAACATTTCCTTGTCCAAACCAATAATTCCATTGATTTATTCTTGATCTGCATTGGTTAGCAATATGCCCAAATCTTCCATAGGTATAACATTTAACATTCCTTCTATTGACATAGTTGTTTGACATATTTCTGCATTCAATTGACTTATGACCAAACTTATTGCAATTGAAACACTGATCGGAGAATGATGGATCAATTGATTTCATTTTACTTCTACATTGAGCAACCATATGACCAAATTTATTGCAAGCAAAACAATATCCATTAAAATTTTGAGCATTAGGTTGTCTTACCGTATGCCTTTTTGCTTTGTTCATATGATTTCCTTGCCTGTAATTCCTTTGTCTAGATCTGGAACTTTCTCCTTTCTCATATCCAAGGCCTCGCTTTTCATTTGCATTCTTCTGACCTTGAGTCAACTCATCAAGCTTAACTGAGCTAATCTTGAACTTCTCCTTGTATTCATTTGCAGTAGAAAGTTCATCCCTATGAATAATAATCTATTTTTCAAGCTCTTCTTCATTGTTTCTAGATTGTTACAGTTCAATCTCTAACTAAATGAATTCTCCCTTAATTCTACTGCATTCATTAGATCTTTCCTTTAGGGACTGGGAAATATTTTCTTCATTCTTCTTTCTTTCTTCAATCTCATGCTTTAGGGTAGCATTGTCTCTGGCAAGCTTTTCACATTCTTTATTTATTTCCTTTAAGGTTTGATTTAGGTGAACATCATCCATGCTTTTGCTCTCTTTTTTGCTTAATATGGTCACATAGATCCTTTCTCTTCTCCCTGGACTTAATAATATGATCCTTCAATTTTTGAATAAATTTCTCAACATCCTTAAGATTTTCTTTCAATTCTTAGACTTCTTCTTTGGACTGATCAAGATCATCAAGTGCCACCAAAAGCTGCTGCTGAAGACTACCAAAGTCCATTACATTCCAAGATCCACCTCAAGCTATTAAAATTATTTCGAGGAACTTAGCTTTGATACCAATTGTTGGAAACAAGCAACACTGAGAGGGGGGGTGAATCAGTGTTGTGCAATTTTTAACATTATTAATATGATCTCTCAAGGGCCTTTAACTTTAAAAAAAAAAAAAGATTCATAGACATAAAACAATAAGCCACAACACCATAACACAAGGATTTTTACGTGGAAACCCTGTTAGGGGAAAAACCATGGTGGAGGTCAATCCACAATTTGAGTACTCAAAATATAAGTGTTTTACAAATGGGGAATACACTTGCATTCAGACACACTACCTAGAGCTCACTGCTCAAGATAAGGAAGGCTCAATACCTTACAAAAGATTTGGATTACATCAAAAGAGTTGAACTGAGAAGATAGCATCTACAATTTCTTGATTACAGTTTTGGTTAGGATCATAGATCAAATTTTGGACTTTCTATCTGATTCTGCACTTTGCTCTATTTTGTTTCAATTCACTTCTCAAAGTCCTTTATTGCACAAGTGAAATTGTGCATAATCACTCAACTAACCTTTTGATATTCACAAAACACTTTGAATTACATCAAACACCACACAAAATGAAATAATCGATCACTTAATATATCTGCTACTAAGGATTTAATCGCTTCATGTCGGCTTCAATAAAATAGAAAATATTTACCAACTATCGGCTCAAATCATGAATAATATTTAATGCCCATCCACCAAAGTTAGCCATAGCATAGTGAGGACCCCAAAAACAATCTCCAATACATAAATACTCCAAACAATTTTTCCTTGAACATTTGCAACACCCCACATTCACTTAGTCGACCTTCTAGCACTGTTGAACAGAAAATCAAACAACCGGATGTTCTAACTCGTACACCAATTGATGCAACGACACAAAACTTGAGAATAATACATTCCAAATACCCAATGACCTTCCCTAAGATCCACAACCCAAACTGATGATCTAGTAATGCATATGGATTGACAAAATCAACTTTAGCAGGATACCTTGTTCTTTACTCTGTCTTGCAGTATGGACAGATACTAAAGTGTGGACCAGATCAATGACTTAGGTTTCCATCAATGACAACACTAAAATCCATATGCCAACACTTGCTACAGGGAAAAAAATAGAATTGTGGCACCATAGACTTGGGTATATGAGTGAGAAAGGGATGAATATCCTTCACTTTCTACTAGGTTTGAAGCAGATTGACTTGGAGTTCTACAAAAAATATGTTTATGGAAAATAGAAAAAAGTCCAATTTCTCAAAGTTGGGAAAGAGAAGAAGAGTGAGAAATTAGAGTTCATGCATTCATATGTACGGGGATTTCCTCAAGTATCTTCTCTTGGTGGATCTTGCTATTATGTTCCTTTTATTGATGATGCAATTAGGAGAACATGAGTGTATTTCCTAAAAAAAATTAGAAGTATTTGAAACTTTTAAAAATTGGAAAGCTTCGGTTGAGAATGAGACAGGAAAAAATTTGAAATGTCTCATTTTTTATAATGGAGGCGAGTATTGCAACAAATAATTTGAAAATTACTATTCATACAATGCAATTCGTAGGCAGAAAATGGTTCCTGGAACCCCACAAGTAAATGGTGTGTCTGAGAGGATGAATAGGACCCCTATGGAGCATGCAAGGAGCATGAGATTGCATGCTGGACTAACCTTACAGTTTTGGGCAGATGCTGTACATACTGCTATTTATTTAATAAACAGGGGACCTTTAAATCCTTTGAATGGTGGCATTCCAGAGGAGGCATGGATGGGTAAAAAGGTAAACTATTAATTTCTAAAAATCTTTGGTTGTGAAGCTTTTATCTATGTTGATATTGAAAATAGAACCAAGCTTGAGGCTAAGTCTAAAAAATATACCTTCATTGGATATGGAGTAGATGAATTTGGTTATCGTTTATGGGATTATGAAAATCATAAAATCATTAGGAGCATAGATGTTATATTCAATGAGAAGGTTATGTATAAGGATCAACTACAGGAAAAAAGCATGAAAAGGCAAAAAAAGAATATGTGGTGTTGGATGAGATTCTAGAAAATAAAATGCTAGTGGTGCCTGATGCTCAACAACAACAAGTTATCCCACAGACTCCTGCAAGTGTTAGATGTTCTACAAGGATAACTAGACCTCTAGAAATATTTTCTCCGTTGTTATATTCTATATTATTAACTGATTCTGGTGAATTTGAAGGTTATGAAGAAGCAATGTAGGTAGATACCAAAAAGCAGTGGGAGCTAGGCATGAAAGAGGAAATGGATTCCTTGTTGTAGAATCTGACTTGGGACTTAGTCCAATTACCTATAGGTAAAAGAGCATTTCCAAATAAATGGGTTTATAGGTTGAAGGAAGAAGATCGAGGCAAGAAAATTTATAAGTCCAGACTTGTGGTAAAAGGTTTTACACATAAAAAGGTATAGATTTTGATGAAATATTTTCTCTGATTGTAAAGATGAATTCTATTAGAACTATTCTAAGTCTTGTGGCTATGGAAGACTTGCATCTTGAACACCTAGATGTGAAAACAACATTTCTCAATGGGGATTTGGAAGAGGAAATATAAATGTAGCAACCATAGGGATATGAGGTCAAGGATAAGGAGGAATTTATGTGCAGGTTAAAGAAGAGTTTGTATGGCCTGAAGCAAGCACCTTGACAATGGTATTTAAAATTTGATAGTTTTATGGCTGAAAAAGGTTACAAAAGATGTCATTATGATTTTTATGTTTATTTTAAGAATTTGAGTAATGGTAGCTATATTATCCTGTTGCTTTATGTTGATGACATGCTTGTTGTCGGGTCTAACATGCAGCATATTAATAAACTTAAGTAGAAATTAGAAAATTCATTTGCTATGAAGAAAAAAAAAATCCTTGGTATGACAATTGCATGAAACAGGACAAATAGAAAATTATTTTTGTCTCAAAATGAGTATGTAGAGAAGGTGTTGAAAAGGTTTAACATACAGAATGCAAAAGAAATTAGTACACCTTTGCCTAGTCATTTTAAGTTGACTAAGGAGATGTGTCCAAAGACACAAGAGGAGGAAGATAAAATGTCTAAGATACCATATGCATCAATAGTTGGAAGCTTGATGTATGCAATGGCATGCACAAGGCTAGATATTGCACATGCAATGGGAGTTGTGAGCAGGTATATGAGCAATCTAGGAATGGAACATTGGAATGCAGTAAAATGGATTCTCTGATATTTAAGAGGTACTACTTCAAAGAAACTATGTTTTGGAGGAACAAATTCTACTCTAAAAGGATATGCTGACTCTAATCTGGTAGGTGATATTGATAGCAGGAGGAGTCCTACAGGATATGTTTTTACTAGAGGAGGTATTACAGTCAGTTGGATTTCAAGACTACAAAAGGTTGTTATGCTTTCCACTGAAGTTGAGTATGTTGCTGCTATAGAAGCTAGCGAGGAGATAATTTGGTTACAACATTTTCTAGAGGAATTGGGACAATGAAAAGAAGATAACCCTTTGTACACTAATAGTCAGAGTTCCATTCATCTTGCTAAGAACTTAGCTCTGCATTCAAAAACTAAGCACATACAACTCAGATACCACTTCATTCGGTTAGTTTTGGAGGATGGAAAATTGAAGCTGGAGAAAATTCACACAAGTAAGAATCTTGTAGATATGTTGGCAAAGGAAGTTACATGGGAGAAACTGATTTCCTCATCAATTTTCATTGGCCTTTACAAATGATAATGGTGGACATAAGAAACCAACCAGACCTATAATCCAATGGGAGTTGCAAGTGCAATGGTGTCATCCAAGA
This sequence comes from Sequoia sempervirens, assembly GCA_007258455.2. Classification (NCBI taxonomy): domain Eukaryota; kingdom Viridiplantae; phylum Streptophyta; class Pinopsida; order Cupressales; family Cupressaceae; genus Sequoia; species Sequoia sempervirens. The sequence goes on along the minus strand of VDFB02092327.1, from coordinate 41,967 downwards.
TCAGTCTCCAAGTGGGATATTTTTTGGTGTGGAGCCTGATTAGTCTCCAAGTGGGAGATTGTTGGTATGTGGTGATTGATCATGCAAATACTATACACTCGTAACAAGATGTGGGGCTTGGGGCATTGCCCCAATTTTTTTTTGTTAACACACCAAGGTTTTTCCCACTGACACGTCAAGGTTTTTTCCCATTGACACATCAAGGTTTTCCCGTTAACACATCAAATGAAGAAAAAACCTTGTAAAACCCTAATTCTAGAAGGTTCCAAAAAATCTTGTTATAAGCGGTTGGGATGTATGTTGTGGTATGGTGTTCACGAGATTGTAATCTGTTTTGCATTGGATAATAAAATCATTGGGTGATTGATTTTTCGTGGATGTAGCCCATATTGGGTGAACCACATTAAATTCTGTGTTGATCTCTTTTGTGTTATTCTTCATTATTATTTCTAGATTATTTAATTTGCATATAATTATTAATTTTTATTGCTCCAATCTTCCTAAACCCTAACAAAATCTATGATCTCTTTCATTTTGGTCATGCATGATAATTGGAATAGGCCAAGAAATTGTTCCCAAATACATATTTACTTGGTTGTTGTAATGATACAATGACTCACTTGTATAAGGGGAAAATTATCACGGTAGAGGATGAACACTATTAATCTCTTCACTATTGCAGATGGGTTGATGAAATAGAACTAGATACATCATCAGTGATCACTCATGATTTCATTAAAAATTCCAAATTGATTATGTAGCTCATAATGCCATTCCCTATGTGGATGCAAGTAGGTATTCCAATATTGTTTATGAAAAGTGGACTGAGGGAATCTAAACATCATACATCATAATTAAGATACTAAAAGGATACAACCAATATGTGATGCAAAAAGCAATTGAGAATTAACATGAGTATAAGCAAACTACACCAGGAAGTGAAGGAACAATAGGAGCATGTGAGAATAAGGTTGCATACTATTGCACAAACAACTGATATGCATCATTGTGAGTAGGTTGAGAATGTAGATCAATTGGTAAATCCCATGAGGAGGAAAGAAGAAATTGAATGTAGGGATCCAACTTATGACCTTTCGCATTCAAAGGAATTTTTGTCATTTTGTGTTTTTTTTGGAGGGAAGGATTGTTTGCCTTCTCATCCAAATTTTCTTACACATTTATTTGTAGCTCATTTTCGGCCATTGAAAAATTAGTTGGGGTATGGAAGCTTGAGATTTAAGTAAAATATTTAATTTTTCTCCAATATCTTAATTTTTGTTCCATTCAATGTGGTTTTCCAAGCTCAAAATCTACTTTCTTTCCATTTAATGCAATTTTCCAAGCATTTAACTTATTAATGTTGATAAAGCTCAACATGCATTTAAATCACTGATACCTCATTGATGATAGGGTATTTTTTTGTGATCAGCTGAACACATTTGTGCACACTTTTCTTCACCAACATTCATGTACAAGACTTTCCTTTGAAGATCACATTGTCTCACATTAAGATTGCACCAATATGTTTTCCAAAGATTGGTTTTAGGTCAACTTCATTCATTTTCTGAATGGTGTGTAGGAAGGATGAGAAACAAGTTTGGATTTTGTTTTTACTCTTTCTTTTCCCTTTTCTTTCCTTCTTTTTTTTTTTTTCATTTTTCACATTGACAGTAGAGTAGGATTTCAGTAATAAATTTCATTTTTTTAAGGAAAAAAATTGGGGTGCTTTTATGACTTTCTAATGTTTAAATTTCACATATTTTAAACACATTCTTTTTTGTCCTAAAATTTTAAAATTTAATTCTTTGAAAAGGAATAAGTTTTTAGGTGTAAATTTTCAAATTTCATATTTTAAAATTCTAATTTATAGTGGTTAATTGTTGTTTTGAAGCTTTTAATCATTTAAAAAAATTAATGCAAAGAATTATTTGTAAGAAGTTGAATAGAGTTAAAATCAAAATTATTAATTCAGTTTATAATTTGATATAGGAAGTGATGAGCTCAATTAATGGCTCAATTTTGATAGGGTTCATTACATATTTGTTGTTTCTATCATAGACTTTGACACTTGGTTGTTGATATTTTCCTTAAAACCATAAACCTTGGCATAAGTTTATCTCTACGACTTTAATGACATTGTCATGCTATGTGAATTTACAAGTAGTTGAATGAATGTTACTAAGGTAATTATAGATATACATTTGCTTGTGTGTGCTAATGTTATTGTGTAGGTTTCCACTAAAATGTTGATGTCAACAAATCTTGCTATGTGGGAGAAACTCTTGCTAGTTGGTCGGTTGCTAAGAAGTCAAGAAGCTGATCATTAAGAAGTCAAAGGAGGGAAAACTCTCATGGAGGGAAATTCCTAATTCGAATAAAAAGAATGTAACTACCTTTTTAATGGTCACATTTGTTGTTGAGAAAATCTAGGGAGTGTGTTGTGCTAGATTCCTATTGAAGCAAGTATGCTTTGACCAATTTAGTGCATGCATAACTTCCTCCATCTTTTTCTATGATTTCAATAAGTGTCATCTTCCTATTTTGATGAAGTCGACTACCTAGCTAGTTAGGGTTAGTTAGTAGTTTTTCTCTCTATAAATAATGGTCAGATGCTCCTTTTGAGAAGGTTGGATATTCTGAGTTTGTATTCATATTTTCCAGTTCTAGTAATATAGTCATATCACTGAGATGTTGTACTCATGCTTTCAAGAAATAATATGATATTTTGAGTGGCTGCATTTGAGATTAGTTTAAGGGAGACTCACCCAAGGGGGCCCACTTGGTGAGAATTCCACCTATCTAGTTTAGAAGTTATTTTTTTCTCAGTAGTTAGTTTCAATTTCAACAACTGTCTGTTCCAACATCCACTGAAATCCCATTATGTGACTGTTCCTACAACCAAGGCAAACAAAGTAGTTTCTTGTTTGTTTGTTGAGATTTCCATTTCTATTTTTCATTTCCAGTTTGGTTGTTAATGCTTAGTGCATATGTTGATTTATGCTCAGTGTTTAAGTTAATTTCCTTCTAGCATTTTATTTCCAACACTATTTCTTTCCTAGGTTATGGATGATTGCAATGAAGTCCTAGTGCACATACAATGCTGACCCATTTCAAGTTTATGTCCCTGGGTTGACAATTGAAATGCACCTTCATGAAGAGTGAGATAACTACTTAGTGCAGATGTTCAATATCTAAGTCATAGCTCTAAGGGCTTAGTTATTAAACCATTAGAGGAGGCCAACATTTTTGGCACCGTTGTTGGGGATGGTGTCAAACTAGAAAGTTCTTTAGAGTCATTGATAGTTTCTTTCTTGTTGTAGTAATTTTGAAGTTTTCTCTTAGTATACCCTTCATTTAGGAAAGTAATGACCCCCTATTCTTTCACCAATTCCTTTTGTGAGTTGGCTAATACTGAGTTGATACCACATGCATAGAGGAAGGAGGAGAGATGCTCATGGGAGATTCCTTCCTAATGACCCTGATCCATTCCAGCTAGTTGAACATCAAAATCTGCCCAGAGATGAAGAAGAAGAAGAGGCACACCCTTTTGCTGATGCATTTCCCCATTTGACTAGTTCAGACACTTCCTCTGAAGATCAAAATTTGATTGAGAATCCATTTTCTTTGGAACTTCATCAAGCAGGCATGGGTGATGAGAATAATGAGAATAGACACAGAAACAAACCTAACCAACCAACTTTTCCATTCGCCATTGCTCATCAGAATGAAGTTGACAACCTCAAAAATATCCCTGCTTTAGTCCTTCCTAAGTTCTATGGACTTGTCACAAAAGACCCTAATAATTTCTTGTTTGAGTTTGATATCCTTTGCAGAAGCTATGACTATACCACTGATGCTCATAGGTTTAAGTTGTTTCCTACCACTTTGAAAGAAGCTGCATTGAGATGGTTTATGAGCTTAGGAAGGAATACTATGGAGACTTGGGATGACATGAAGACAAAGTTCCTTGAGAAGTACAAGGAATATTGTAGGGGTAGTGACATGAGAGGAGATGACATCTTTAGGATGCAACATAAGGAAGATGAGAGTTGGAGGATTATATTTCAAGGTTTCTATTTTTCCTGCAGAAATCTCCACATCATACACTTAATGAAGAGTCTAAAAAGTTGCTCTTCTTGAGAGGAATCAATGACAGCTACACTGATGCTTTAGACCTGATGGGAGGAGGAGATATCACCCAAGTTCCTTGGGATGATATTAAGAAGATATGTCAGAACTATTCTAGGGCAACTTCAAAGAAAGGAAGAGGTTACCAATCCTCTATGGGTAAATCATCCACCAATGGAGTTTCAAGGATGGAGATTATCACTTGTTGGTATATTTCAAGCAAGATATCATAAACAATCTAGCTACCCAGCTGGATACACTTCAAGCAAAGAAGAAACATGAGGAGGTAGAGGCAATGTTGACAAAATACTACCCTCATTGCAAACAAAAGAAGGACTACAGATGAAAGTTGGTAGCTAACATTGACAACAAGTAGATTCCACCTGAGTTCAAGCCAATCCAGGGTGATGATGATCAAGTCTACTACATTTCACAAAGGAGGCCATGGGCTCCAAGACAAGGTATGCCATCCATTATCTTTGGCTAGGCCATATTTCAATTTTTATGCATTTGGTAACCAATGGAAACCCCCATATCCATCCAACTATGGAGGATATCCACCTCAGCCTTGGAATAACCCTCCAAATACCTGGCCAAATCACCAAAATCTCCACCCGAGTGGAAACAACCTCAGGGAAATTGGCAATAGTTTCAGGGGAATTGGTAGCCACCTCTAGGAAACTGGCAGGAAACATCCCAATGGAGGGGAGGACAACAATGGTCAAACCAGACAACTAGTTACATGCAACCACCTTCACAACCTCAATAACCTGCTATAATGCCTCCTCCTACTAGCTCAAGTTCAAGCACACCTAAACCTACTCAATTACCAACTTAGCCCACACCTAACCCAAATAACAAACCACAACAACAACAAGCAATATACTCTGCAAATCCTAATCAATTTCTTGCATATGCTGTGAGTGTGAGTGACATCCATCTGCATTCAAGAACTACTTTGTCAACTTCTTCCACTCCTATTATCACCGAGCTTCCTGTGGAAGAAGAGGAGCCTTTGAATTCCCCCATTCAACTTAGTGTACCTAAAAATCCTAAACTAGTTCAATAGACTGACCAAGACCCACTATTTCCTCAAAGGTTAGAAGTTGTTAAACAAATGGAAGAGAAGGAAGAAACAACCTTTGAAATATTGGATTAGTTGAGACACATATGTGTTAAGATACCTTTGTTTCAAGCCATAAAATATGTCCCTATATATGGCAAAGCAATCAAAGAAGCATGCCTCAAAAATCCAGGGAGGAAAAATAAATACCCCACCATAGTTCATGTGGTGGGATAGATGGTAGATATCATGCTTGGAAAAGTTATAGTTCCTAAGTACACTAACCCAGGTAGTCCTGTGGTAGGAGTTATTATAAATGGAATCCAAATCAAGAATGATCTAATTGAGTTGGGAGTAACAATAAATGTAATGACTAAGGACATCTTGCAAGAACTGAATGTCGCAAACATGAGACCTACTCCTACTGTCCTATAGCTTGCTAATAGTTCCATTGTCAAACTTGATGGTATAGTAGAGGACCTTGTGGTAACTCTAGATTCTTGGGAGTACCCAACATACTTTATGATTCTTTCTTCTAAAGCTACACTAGGCGGGTATCCCATTATTTTAGGTAGACCATGGTTGGCCACAACAAATGCTTACATTGGATGCCAATTAGGGGACATGATTATTTCTGATGGGAAGAGTACCAAAAATCTTGTTCTCTACCTTCCTGTTCAACCATCCCATGACATGGATAACCCCATATGGCCACATATTGGAGAAGAGGTCGAGGAAGTCAATTCAATGGCACAACTCATGATGTTAGGAAAAATTTCTTTCATGTAGCTTTAGAAGGAAGATGAAGTGTTGTCCCACATAATTCGAAACTATTGTGAGGCACATGAAGAGTCATCTATTCATGAATCTGGTTCTTCTAGTTCAGTGAAGAAACTTTTTCCCGCTCCTCTTGCAACAAAAATTCCTACAACAACTGATATGTTCCATACATTGCTGCAACATGAACTAAAAATGCCAAGTATTAGTGAAGCAAATGTGATAGAGTTAACCACACAAGTGCAAGTGTCAAAAGGAAAACATCTAAATATTAACAAGAAGCTGAGTCAAGAGCAATAGTTGCCTTTGAAAAACTTGTTGAAGACCCACCAACATTCATTTGCATGGGACTGCCATGACATGAAAGGATTGGATCCTAAGCTCTATACTCATAGGATATACATAAGAGATGACTGTACACCAGTGAGGCAGCCACACAGGAGAATCAACCTTGCATTAAAGGAGATTGTCAAAGGGGAACTTTAAAAATTATTGGATGTAGGATTTATCTACCCCATCTTAGACAGTCAGTGGGTGTCCCCATTGGTGATTGTACCTAAAAAGTGAGGGAAGTGGAGAGTTTGTGTTGACTATAGGGAACTCAACTCTGCCACCAAAAAGGATCATTTTCCCCTTCCTTTCATAGACCAAGTACTGGATTCCCTTGCAAGCAAGCAATATTTTTATTTTCTAGATAGATTCAGTGGATATAATCAAATACAAATTGCACATGAGGATTAAGAGAAGACCACCTTTACCTGTCCATGGGGGAATTATGCCTACTTAGTGCTTCCATTTGGTTTGTGTAATGCACTTGCAACTTTTCAAAGGGTAGTCATTAATATATTTTTAGACATCTCACATGATTGCATGGAGATTTATATGGATGATTTTACTACCTATGGTGCTGATTTTGCAGAAGCTCTAGTGAATCTAAGGAAGGTTTTACAGAGATGTGAAGACCATAACCTATCCTTGAAAAATGAGAAGTGTTTCATGATGATGTAGGAAGGAGTAGTCCTTGGGCACTACATCTCTAAAAAGGGAATTCAAGTAGACCCAACCAAGATTGAAGTGATCATCAATATGTCTATTCCTGTAAAGCAAAAAGATGTTGGAAGTTTCTTGGGTCATGCAGGGTACTATAGGTGTTTCATTAAAGATTTCAAAAAAATGGTAGCACCACTGTAAAATCTTCTCACTAAAGATGTTGAATTCCAGTGGACAGACTATGACAAGGCATTCTCTAATTTGAAAGCAGCTTTAACCCATGCTCATGTACTCAAATGTCCTAATTGGGAGCTTCCTTTTCACATTCATATAGATGCATCAAATTATGCTGTGGGAGCTGTATTGGGATAGAAAGAAGGAACCATTGAGAATGCAATCTATTTTGTTAGCAAAAACCTACAAGGAGTTGAATTTAATTACATAGTGATAGAAAAAGAAATGTTGGCAGTCATCTATGCCCTTAACAAATTCAGGCACTACATAACAAAGTATCATTTTTTTATTCATACAGACCATGCATCAATAAGATAGCTCGTGAATAAGCCCTTGATTTCAGGTAGGCTAGCAAGGTGGTTGTTGCTGATGTAGGAGTTTGACATCACCATTGTTGATAAACCAGGAAAGGAAAATGTTATAGCAAACTTTCTTTCTAGATTGACTACATTAGAAGATAATAAAGTTATTGATGACTCTTTCCCTAATGAACATTTGTTTTCCATCAATGTGCATACACCTTGGTATGTTGACATAGCCAATTACCTTGTTACAGGGAGATTTCCTCCTCATTTCTCTCCAAAAGAGAGAAGGGTACTCACTAAGAAAACCTTTCATTTCTCATGGATTATAGGTAGTTTATTCTACATTGGACCAAACCATGTCTTGAGGAGATGTGTAAGGAAAGATTAGACATATGATATATTGCATGCATGTCACAATGAACCCTGTGAAGGGAATTTTGCAGCCAAGAGGACAATAATGAAGATCCTTGATACAGGATATTACTGACCCACACTTCATAAGGATGTAGGTAGGTATACAAGGAAGTGTGATAGATGCCAGAGGATGGGCCGACCAACCAAATATGATTAGATTCCTCTTTACCCATAGGTAGTCATCACTCCATTTGATAAATGGGGACTAGATTTTGTAGGACCCATTGATCCTCCATCAAATAGTAAATTCTACATCTTGGTTTGTACTGACTATGTGACCAAGTGGGTTGAGGTTAAATCAATGAAGCATGCCAAAGATAATAAGGTTGCAAAATTTCTTTATGAGGAAATCTTCACTCATTATGGGGTTCCAAGGGAGATAGTGACTAATCAAGGGGTTCAATTTACATCAACCCTTGTCACAACATTGGTTAATGAATATAATGTGAGGCACAGGAAGTCTACTCCTTGTCACCCTTAGGCCAATGGCCAATTTGAGGTGACCAACAAGTAAATTGAGGCAATTCTGACCAAAATAGTGGCTATTCATAGGAAATATTGGGAAAATAGGCTTCCAGAAGCTGTCTAGGCCTATAGGACCAACTGGAAAATAAACACAAGTTTCACTCCTTTTGAATTATTGTATGGGAAGATAGCTATGATGCTCATTGAATTTGAGCATAAGACTCTTAGGATTGCACTAGATCTTGGGATGGACATATTTGAGGCACAAAAGGACAAAATCATGCAACTGAATGCTTTGGATGAGATGAGAAAGATAGCCTTGCATCATACTGAGGTAGTGCAAAATCAAAGGGTCAAATGGCATGATAAGTACATAAAGGAAAATAAGTTCCAGCCTGGTGATTGGGCACTCCTTTATGACTCTAGGTATCAAAACAATGCAGGTAAATTGCAGACTAGATGGTTGGGACCGTATGAAGTTGCATAAGTCTTTCCCAATGGATCTATATAAATCACCACCATTGACCCTATCGGATTCAAACTTTTGGTCAATGACCACCGTCTAAGATTGTATCACAAGTCAGCATCCAAGGAGATTTCATGCAACAATTTATTCAACACCCAACCACTGAACTTCTTGTAGCCGAAGGAAGTGGACCTAGTGTCCCTCCTTCTGACTGATCCAAGTACACATGCAATCACTTCATGATAACGATTTCCACTTTTGTGGGAATCCACTTCTTCATTAATCCACCCATCTTCCCATCCATCTCCATCTTCTCTCTCTTCCATTACTCCACCATCATTCCATTCCATCACCACTGCATTAATTGCTCAACCGTGCTTCTTAAAGGTAACCGATACTTTCTCCACATTCTTTGCAATGAAACTCCATATTTTTAGGTATGCATGTGAAAATTTGTTGTATCTTAATTACCTTTGGTGCAATTCTTTAATTACTGTAATTAAATGTAGATATTTCACATAGCATGAAATTATACTCCGCCTTGTCCAATCATAATTATCAACTAGCCTATGTTGACACATGCTATATTTAGGTTGGGGGGGAGTGTCAAATCAAAAATCCACGTGTCATCATAATTTTTTTTGAAATAAGCCAATTTGAATGATAAATTGAAATGACGGCTTGCATGTGTGAAATGTCACTAAATCACCACCATTTTTCTTGATGATACCCTTCATTAATGAATCTTTATTGCCTAGTCATAATCTCCAATGTCATCCCAAAAAAAAAAGTAAATTGGTGAGCTAAATGACATTGGTGTTAGCACTATAGAAGAAGGACTTGCAGGAAGAATAAGTTGGGTTTTTCAAAAAGAGATTGCAGGAAAAGGAAATTTAGCCGAAGTGCTTGTTGATTGTGGCAGCTGAAACAATGAGAGGTTAGCTAATTAGGAATGAACCCATGGTTCATGATGTGATAATGCAGGATGCACCTTCTTTGGAAAAGTTTAGAAATTGTGGATGGCTAGATTATTTCTTGAAACTCAATAGCTATAATGAGGACATTGTTCAAGAATTTGCATAGACTCTTTGAAGGGAAGGAAATGGTAAAAGGGTTGGAGGTGATCGTTACTGAGGAAAGAATTGTGGAGGTAACAGGTTTACCTGCTGATGGTGAGCCATACCTTGCTACCAAAGATGCAAGGTTAGCCATGGCTGAATTTACTAAACCCAGTGACCCTCTGTTGGTGGTGGATAAACAAGGTATGAAGAGAACTTCTCTACTAGAGCCATGTAAACAAGTATTTTTCCACATTGTCAAGTACATTACTTGTGAGGGACACTAGTCATGCCTCCATTTTGTACACTTCAAGCTCCTAAACCATATGAGGCATGGATGAAGAATGAATGTGCCCAATATACCATATCACCTCTTTGCCATCATGCTAGCTAAAACATAAAAAGGTAGGGATAATTCTGTCTCTCACCATTGTTTAATAAAATTGTTAGTGGAAAAATCTTTGCAAGAAGTGTCTGCTATGACATGGGAGGAGTTTATAAATATTAATCAATTTGGACCAGAAAATGTACATCCTAGAGGTCAATCTCAACCTCGTAGGGTTAGTAGGGAAGTAAGGGCTACTAGAATTACTCCTAGAGCATCAACTTCTTGTGCAAACCCTAGTTCAAACCCTCCTGCAGTCGGGCAAGCTATTGGAATTGGGTCTTTTGAGTTAGAATATTTAGATGAGGAAAGTTCTTCCTTAGATTTTGATATTAATGCTCTTCCCAAAACCCCAATTCAAACTAGGGCTGCCCTTAGGAGAGAGGAAGCACAAATGAAAGAAAAACCAACACCAAACCCTAGGAAATGAAAGGTTGATAACATTGTTCTTCCTATAGCTGAAGAAAAAGATAAAAACCATCCTAAGAATCCAAAACCAGTTGGGATATCTGTTGGTGTACCTTTGAAGAGAAGCCCTAGGCTTAGAAAAATATCTAGGGAGGAGATGGAAGCCCCAATGGGGTAGGTGAATGTTGAGGAAAAATATATTTTTGAGGAACAAGCAAATATCAGATTGGTAGAGCTCGCTGCCATTGCAAAATAGGTTGGGAATCAGGAACAAGAAAAAAGTACAGAACCCTTGCAAGAAGAACAAGATGAGAATCTAGAGTTCCTGTAGCCAGAGCAGGATGAATAACTCGAATCACTACAACTGGTGTTATTTGAACAACGAGAATTGGTGCAAAAGAAAATTTTGGTAGGAAAACATAAACCTCCTGATTTTTCATGGAATGACATACCTATGAAACTATGGAGTGAGATGTAGAGAAAAGAGGAGGGATGGGAAAAGGAAAAGTGCAAGTTGCAAAATGAGATTAAAAAGAAAAAGAATAGATTGAAGAAAAGAATACATAAATTGTTGCCTTGAAGGAAAAGGTAGACAATGTGGTAGATTTAATACCCAAAATGTTGGCATGTAGAACTCCTCCTAGAGTGTATGCCATACACTTGAAGGAGTGAAATCTTCCCTTTAAGTTATCAAGGATTATTTCAGGTTTGAGTCCTACTCTTGACACTCCACATGAATTTTTCCAAGCTTATCAGTTTTCCCCTCCTGATGTTAATTTTTTTATGTGAACTATACTTGTATAATTATGTTTTGCCTAATGATCATGATTGGAATCCCTTGCTGTATATTGGAGACCTCCATTTAAGGGAATTTATGTCCTAGATTTAGAATGAAATTAGTTGGGGGTAGCAGTATAGAAATTACAGGGAAAGGGAATTCCATACTCCCTTGCCTCTTAGGGTTGAATCTAGTAACCCTGGAGATATTTTCCAGACATGACACAAAATTATTTGCCACCCCAGCTACAAGGATAGGATTATTCCTATTAGAGAAGATACTTACAAGGAATATGAGAAGGTAGCTGAAACCACAAGAAAATTAGTAATGGGATACTTAGCACAGAGGTGGAACAGTTTACTAGAAGAATTGAAATAAGCTAAACCCCACTCTTTACAGAACTATGCTGCAACATGCAAAAGGGTTGACAGGTACATATAGATTGGTAAAAGGAAGCAACAATTTTGGCTTCCATTAACATTTCATCCACCTACACTATTGTGGCCTGTGCTAGATTACAAGTTTTACCAATATGACATAGCTGCAAAAAGGGAAAGATGGAATAGATTGGAGAAAAAACAAGGATTCTACTGGGATCCTAATTTAGACACTATAGAGATTGATGTCAAGGGATACCTGGCAGTTGGTAACTTTAGGTCATTAACTAGGCAAAAGAATAGTGCTCCTTCTAATGGAGGACCAAAAAAATGTTAGGTTGGGGGGAATGGTGAGCTCAATTAATGGCTCAATTTTGATAGGGTTCATTACATATTTGCTATTGCTATCATAGACTTTGACACTTGGTTGTTGATATTTTCCTTAAAACCATAGACCTTGGCATAAGTTTATCTTTGTGACTTTAATGACATTATCATGCTATGTGAGTTACCTATGTTGAATTTACAAGTAATTGAATGAATGTTACTAAGGTAATTATAGATATAAATTTGTTTGTGCGTGCTAATGTTATTGTGCAAGTTTCCACTAAAATGCTAATGTCAAAAAAGCCTACTATGTGGGAGAAAATCTTGCCAGTTGGTTGGTTGCCAAGAAGTCAAGAAGCTGATCATTAAGAAGTCAAAGGAGGGAAAAATCTCATGGAGGGAAACTCCTTATTCAAATAAAAAGAATGTAACTACCTTTTTAATGGTCATATTTGTTATTGAGAAAATCTAGGGAGTGCGTTGTGCTAGATTCCCGTTGAAGCAAGTCTGCTTTGACCAATTTAGCGCATGCATAACTTCCTCCATCTTTTTCTATGCTTTCAATAAGTGGCATCCTCCTATTTTGATGGAGTCGACTGCCTAGGTAGTTAGTGTTAGTCAGTAGTTTTTCTCTCTATAAATAATGGTTAGATGCTCCTTTTGAGAAGGTTGGATATTTTGAGTTTGTATTCATATTTTCTAGTTCTAGTAATACAGTCATATCATTGAGATGTACTCATGCTTTCAAGAAATAATATGATATTTTGAGTGCTGCATTTGAGATTAGTTTAAGGGAGACTCACCCAAGGGGGCCCACTTGGTGAGGATTCCACCTATCTAGTTTAGAAGTTATTTTCTGCTCAGTAGTTAGTTTCAATTTCAATAACTATCTGTTCTTGTAGCCACTGAAATTCCATTATGTGACTGTTCCTGCAGCCAAGGTAGACATAGTAGTTTCTTATTTGTTTTCTGAGATTTCCATTTCTATTTTTCATTTCCAGTTTGGTTGTTAATGCTTAGTGCAGATATTGATTTATGCTCAATGTTTAAGTTAATTTCCTTCCAACATTTTATTTCCAGCATTGTTTCTTTCCTAGGTTATGGATGATTGCAATGAAGTCCTAGTGCACATACAATGCTGACCCATTTCAAGTTTACTTCACTAGGTTGACAATTGAAATGCACCTTCATGATGAGTGAGATAGCTACTTAGTGTAGATGTTCAATCTCTAAGTCACAACTCTAAGGGCTTAGTTATTAAACCATTCGAGGAGGCCAACAAGAAGTTTGCATTAAGAGTGACAAATTTCACTAAGTAAACTCTTGTTTCATTTGAATAATTCCTAATTAATCACTACAACCCTTTGAATAGATTCGCTAAAGTGCTCTTCGACTGGGTGATTTTTGCAAACCTCTCAATCAATTCATGAAAGACTCTTGAGGCTAGCCACCTTCCAAGTAGGAGATTTTTGTTGTTCCATCCTATAGGCTTAACAACTTGTAGGTAAGTTGGTGTGTCAAAAATTGCATGAACACAATGTACATTGATAGAAAAATTTGGAACTTTTCTTTTAATTTCATTTACAACTTCATAAATTGTTGTTTCTCAATAATCTATTCCATCTCTTTAGTCTTTGATAGAATCTACTTTCTATAAATATTTTGGTATAATTCAAAACTAACTTGTTTACTTACAACATTTTGGATATTTCTTCCAACATATACCTTGACATAATGTCAATAAAGTTGTAGTCAAAGAAACATGCTTGATAAGTGAAACACAGTTTAATTCTTAGATAACACTAAAGCCAATAAAGTAAGATTAGATGGACTAGTTTAATTTTAGAATGAAACACATTGCAAATAACATTTCTCACTTTGATTATGATAAGTAACATTATATTTTATTCCCTATAAATTTAGCTGTCCATTCATAATACCATCTATTTTGATTTAAATTCAACAATGCTAACTATTGACAAATGATGCTCAACTTTAAAATAATTTTATTTGTGATTTCTAGGTTTTAAAAAAAAGCACAATGCATAGTTTAGACTAGTAACAATATTTGTACAAATAGTTGTTTATTATTACCATTCAAGTTGAACTAAAATGTTGAAAAAAAGTAAACCTAAAATCATTGATGACATTTGAAATAGACATTAACACATACACTTTAAAATTAAAAAAAAACCTTCTTTGATTAGTTTTAGTAACAAACAATACTTTTTCTTTTCTTTTTTAATTTTCTTCTCTTTAAACTCTTGCAATAAACCTACTAAAATGAATAATTTTTTTGTAGGTAATTCTTCAACCCTTGTTTAGAATATAAAAAGGAGTAGCATTATATTAATTGTCATTGTAATAAAATATCAAAGCTCCATGTCATTGTTGATCAATTTTATTATTTTACATGCTTACTTTATTGGCATGATGGATAAGGTTATTAATAAATTTAGTAACTTCACTTGGAACCCATGATAGTCACGTCAATTCTTCCACTCCAACACTCTCCAAAAAGTATACCATTAGATGAACGATGATTGATAGTTATAATTCAATTTTAGAGTGCAAATTTGACAAGGTAGATATTGGTATAAAATTTTGAAATTATTAGATTGGTTTAGATTAATAATTGAGTTTTGTTTTAAGAATCACCCATTTTGATTTCATGTATGTGTAGATTAACCTTTTAGTACTTTAGTATTTTATTAGTGGCATTGGCAAGGGGAATTTAATGAAGTTTCAAGCCATTCTTAATTCATACTAAAACTTGATTATTATCATTAATTGTAGTGATTGTATTTGACACATGTCTTGAAAGAAAACAAAAATTGTAAAAAAAACAAAAACAAAAATATGAAAGAACTTATGATGTAGTATTGCAAATTTGTAATTCAACTACAAGGTACTATAATGCCCATGGCTCCATACTCCATTGGAAGTGAGAGTCAAGACTACACCCAAATATCACTCATGGGTTGTGGTAAAGTGATTATATTCATTTTTGGGTAAGTGAAATTCTACATTCCTTTCGACCACTATAAGCCTTGAATTTTAAAGTTTACAATCTTTGGGTTAAGTTTAAATTTGATATTAGCATGTCTACAACTAAGGATAAAACCCACACTTCATATATATCAATTGCTTAAAACCACTAGTTTCATTGATGAATACCATGATATTTATGATACTATAATCACTAATAGGAGTGTAGGAGAGATTAGGTATGTCTCTTAGAATAAGACACAAAATATCAATGCTCCTAATTATAGAAAGGTATCAATGTGCCACAGGTGATTAGATTGGCACACATGATGCTTCATGAGATTTTTCCTTGCTTAGACATTTTTATAGTCTATGCCTATAACTATGATGAAAATGAGACAATCGTTAACAAAGACACACAAGAAGAAATCTTGTTCATTATCAAGAAAAATGCTGGTAGCAGGTTGGAGTTTGTAATACATACAACATTAGGAATCATCCACATTAATCTATTAGTAATTGCTAGTGATTGTGAGATAGATAGTAATTTTTTTAAAGATAATTAATTACAAAAAACAATATATGATAACAAGGCACCCAAAAGTAATCCTCTGTATTTACTACAATTTTTAAATCATGGGATAAGGGCATCATTTCTATGCTAGCATTTTACCTTGGATTGGATAGTAATAATCTATTAGATGCAACCCTCTTTGAAATGATATACATCTATTATGGCCAACCATTTATTAAATACAATTTGTTTTTGGCATATTGCATAATCTATCCATAATTTTTTATTAATTAAAGGACTCTTAGTACGAGGTCAAAAAAAGTAACAAAAGAAATTGTGAAAGAAAATAATTACTTTTCAACAATTGTCCCAAGAAAATATAGGTCTACAATTGCATCTAGAACTAGAAATAAAGATGATAGCCATGTGATACAACCATTTTTATACAAAATATAAACATGTCTTATTATCCAAACATACTAGAGGCTCTCTAAAGAGATTTTATATATGCTAATTGGTCATTATAAAAATATATGCATTGTTTTGGTGATCCAAATGCTACTAAAAGTTTGGAGGATATCCCAAAAGATTAAGAGTTTAGCTAATTATGGAAAATAGAACATCCCAATGAGATAACAAATTCAAAATACGATGATGAGGGTCAAGATGAATAATTGGACCCAAAAATGCCAATTGAGTTACTTGTACAAACTTGATGTGATCAAAACCGTTAAAGAAACATAAACTAGAAGGGAAACTATAGCCATAAAAGCGGGTTATGAAGGTGGTGGTTTGGGTTTAACAAGACAAGGTGTTTAGTTGCTACAATTGACATAAACTATAAAACCTCTACATGTGAAAGGCATTGGAGATTTAGTTAATGAGCACATTGAGAAGGGCCCTCATAATACAAGCAATGATAACACAATTCATTTTGTTCTATCTCAATATCTTGAGTATTAGATACTATCACAATGGGTATTTAGATTGTCAATCTAAGTTACAAGTTAAAGATTCAAGTGGTAGAGGAGGTGGTAGAGAATCTAGTGCTATAGGTGGTGATGATAGAGGTAGTATTAGTGGTGGTCAACAATTTATGCAATAATAAAATATTCAAAATAAGTTAATCTAGAGACAAATACTACATATTGACAAGGCCATGAGAAGAGGAAAAAAACTGTGATATTCACAAGTGTGATCAATATTGTGCATGGTATCTCCAACTCAAAGGAATTTGTTGTAGTAGGCACCCCTTCTGTCAGTGCAATTGGGATACAAATTGGTTATCCTTAGCATCAAATAAAGGCCCCCAACACTACAAGTACCCATTTTCCATTCAAGCATTTGATTGCACCAACAATCACATGTTTTAATTGCAAAGTTGAGTTTATTTAGAAAACATAAAGAGATAAAAGAAAAACAAATATTTGAGGATACTATAATTTCAAAGCTCACAACAAATATTTCTTACATATGAGCCATATGCAAACACCGTGAAATACATATATGTTGTGTCAAAAGTAAAAAAACTAGAGGATCAAATGCATCAAATCAGCTATAAAGTAAACACCATTTAACTAGAGTTTTAGTAGAATTAAAATTTTGAAAAAATAAATATATCAAAAGGGAATATTGATGTGATATACACATCATTGCTAAAGACAAAGAGATAAAGAAATATGTTGAAGAATCAAATAGAAAATTTACAAGCAAACTTAGTAGATGAGAAAGTCTAGAGAAAAATGTTGGATAGCAAGAGCAATGCATTAGAGAAAATGATACAAATATTTTCCTTTACATATAAAATAAATTTGAATGAATGGATAGTTATCGAATTGAAGGAACTGAATAAAAACTTAGAGATAAGTACAAAGAACTATAAAAATGAAAGCCAACTCAAAAAAATTACAAAAGTGGTTGAGGGAAGCCGATATCTTAGCAAATAAAGTGCATGAGAACTTGATAGGAATGAAAGAAAAAACATTAAAATGAGAATATAAATTAGAGGAAGTGAGAAAACACTTTAAAAATTTGTAACACATGAATTTACATAAATAGAAAAGGAAATAATGTCTTCTAAACACAAAGTATTTGAATTCTATAAAACAAAATATTCATATAAAACATAATGTTTGAGAGGAAATAATGTAGAAAACTAATGCTGTTCTTATATGTTTTATGGATGTAAGACACTATAATATGAGTATATTAAAATTTATTTGAATATAAAAATTCTATTATATCTTTTTCCCTCATGAGTTACCAAATAAAAACAACAAATAGAAACAAATTTAAAATCAAATTTTAAAAAAATGTTTTAAATTTTAAATTCTAAAAATAGAACATAGGAAAAAAAATGTGTTAACTATCTTTTTACAGATAAATGTGACAAAAGAGGCCACACCCATAGTACAACATATAGCTTACATTTTCAGTGTGGTCTCTCTATAGAGAAAAAGATAGACAGTGATAAAGAAAAGTAGGGACATACACAACAAAAACTTGGATCAAACCAAGACACCCCAATCCAAGCCCATTAATAGGTGACAAAAAAAAGGCTATCATTGACTATTCCCATCCAATATTTCCATGAATAAAAAACAAAATACTGATCCTATTACATTCCCCCAACTTTATCACGCTTCAAATTCACAAGATTGATAGTTTCTGGTCAAAATTTATAGCAAAGATCCAACATTGAAAAGAATTTGGAGATTTCTTAACGTTTTGGTTCTCAGTCCCTTAGACTGTTTGATCTCGTGGACAACATTAAACTATCATTCATTCATTCATTCAATCTTCCTACAAGACTCGAGGAGCATCCACAATTGCCCCTTGAAAAAAATCCACCATTTCCTTAGAACCCAATGCCTGTTGCTGCCAAGCCCCTTCTCACATCCTCATCCATTTTTGTTCCCCAAATCAAGAATGGGATTAGTAGATTGTTAGGGGAGAGGAGCAGATACGTAGGTGGCAAAAATCAGACGGTCCATGTGGTAGGCCGTGTGGACCAATATTTTTTTGTTGGAAAATACCCATTATAAGAAAACACCGAATAAACAATATAAAACTATTTTTTTAAAATTTCCTTTTAATTTGTCACGTGGGAGGATGCTATTTGTCGACACATTTAAAAAATATAAAAAAGACCCCTTGACCGATATGTAGGCACCTTGGGTGTCATTTCCTGCGTGGCATGACGTTTGAAGTTGACAATCTTGCCACGTCAACTCCTCTCACTCCACCACCCTACAAATTTAGTGTGTCACATTTATCACTTGTAGCCCCTTGCTATACTTCTCAATAGTCGTGTTTAATGAATGTTGCTTCTCCTTACCTCCACACCACCTTGCATTTTTTTGAGCCAACCTGCATTCAATGCTCCTAGTGCTTCACTCTTCTCGCCATCTTTACAACATTTCATTCTAGTAAGTTCTCATTCTTTCTTCACTTGCACACCATTACATGCTCAATTCGTTCTCTATAACTTTCAAACCTTTACCACAACCTGCGATGCTCAGACTTTGGTTGGTATATGGGTAGAAGCCGATACATAGGAGTGTAGATGCCAGTTAGTGAATGTTACCAGTGGCTTCACTTTCTCCATGCAAGCATCGAACGGGTTACTTGCCACCATGAAGGTAACCACCACTTGTTACCTTGGTGTCAACGTTTTTGAACATAAACACAGGCCTTTTGCTCATGACTATTTGCAAGTGAAGCCGTATGAATGGTGTTGCGTGCTCAGGATTCAACCACTATCCACTCACATCGAGTTGTTCGACCCAGGTGAGCTTGCTCACTAAGGCTCACCATTATTCACTTTTTAGAGTTTTCTTTGCATTTTCTATTTGTTTTATTTGAGTTTTGGTGTTGCAAAAATATTTTTTTTGGGTTGAAGTTTAGTGTTTATGAACACTGTCCAATTTGTGTTCATAAACACACTAAATTTTTGGAAATTAATCTTCTGTTCAAGCATCGCTCTCTTGCATGGGGTAGATAATAATATTGTTGGTTGTTTCCATGCTATTGAAAAATTTGGGGTTGTTTCATTAGGGTTTATTTTGCAAATATTATAGTCATAGTTTACCATTTTTGTTTCCCTAGGGTTTATTTTGTAAATATTACAATCATAGTTTACCATTTTTGTTTCATAGGTTTTGCATTATCATATACCCTGGTTATCATATTCTTTCTCATAGGTTATGCATTATCATTGACTCTGGTTATCATATTCTCATAGGTTCTACATTATCATTGACTCTGCTTATCATATTTTCATAGGTTGTGCATTATCATTAACTCTGCTTATCATTTTCTCATAGGTTTTGCATTATCATTGACTCTGCTTATCGTATTCTTATAGGTTTTGCATTATCATTCACTTAGGCTATGTTCTTTGTTTCATAAACCAAAAAAAATAATGTGGGTTAATCTTTTTTTAGGTTTTGCTTCATCTATTCAGTGACTTAAAAAATGTATGTTGTTTATGTGTCATAGATAAATATGTGGGTGTTATTTTTTATGGGTTTTGCTCCATCAAATCAGTCATATACATATGTGATAATTGTTAAACTCTTAATGTTTTCCATTCCTAAGCTTCAAAAATAACTGGATACATTATTAACTATTTTATAGTCAAAATAAATAGATTTAAAAAGATTCCATCAATTATACAATTAATTATGAATCCAATAGCTTATATCATGCTAATATGACCATTGCCAACTATTATCCAATAGAATAATTGATAAAGTAATTTAGATCTTTTGAAACAATTTTGAGAAAATATATATATTATTAACATCTAACACATTATGTTCTTTCATGGATTTAAATTTTATCAAATTATAAAACCTAATAGATGTATTAGTATTCCTATCTCTCATAGAAAGATTAAAAAGAATATAACTACTTAAGTGAGAAATTTTTAAATTTTAGAACTAGAGATTGCTATCTGAGCAAATTAATATGGACTTTTCCTTTAGAATACAATGGTTAGGCTATTAATGTCTCATGTCTCATATAAATTGTTTTATTTTAAAAGAGCCTAATTTTTTAATGTGAAGTTTTTCAATTCTTGTATCTTTGACACACAAACAAGGGCCCAATCCCTAGGTGGACAGTCTTGATCATTTAACAATCTCCTCGAATTTGTGTTCTACCATTCACCTACACTGAATATAATGTGCTCGATATTTGTTCGATTAATGTTATTCAATACCATTTGTAGGTGCCATTGATATTACCATATATTACCATAAGCGTAGTTAATAAATTTGTAGATGCCATTGATATTACCATATATTACCATATATTATCATTCACTTAGTTTGTGTTCTCTATTTCATAAACCAAAAAAATTAATTTGGGTTAATCTTTTTTTAGGTTTTGCTTCATCTATTCAGTGACTTTCAAAATGTATGTTGTTTCTGTGCCATAGTTAAATATGTTGGTGTTATTTTTTTATGGGTTCTGCTCCATCAATTCAGTCATATACATATGTGATAATTGTTAAACTCTTATTGTTTTCCATATCTAAGCTTTATATTGTTCTTCATTACAACCATTACAGTCATGGGTTAGTGTTAATGTTTCGATTAATGTTATTTTTCATAGGTGCTGCTTCATTCATTCATTAATTTTGGGGTGTTATGTTTCACAATGGTTACGATTCATCAATTCAGACATGCAATTATTGGAGCTTTTTTTATTTGCATTACAAATATTTGGGGGTCTTCTTTTTTTCATAGGTTCTGCTTGATTAGGTATCGTAGATATTTTTGGGGGTGTTACCTTGTTTGTAAGTTCAACTTCATCATGGTTAGTCATCATCTACTCTACCAGTTTCGAGTGCCATTTGAAATTTGCTGGGTGATATGTTTTTCATAGGTTTTATTTCATCAATTCATTAACCAACTATGTAGCCTTTTTTGGTGTCATTGATAAATATGGGGGTGTT
The DNA here is from genome assembly GCA_007258455.2 of Sequoia sempervirens. Classification (NCBI taxonomy): domain Eukaryota; kingdom Viridiplantae; phylum Streptophyta; class Pinopsida; order Cupressales; family Cupressaceae; genus Sequoia; species Sequoia sempervirens. Next base: position 20,328 of record VDFB02092327.1, on the reverse strand, counting down.
AGGCTTATCATATGTGCTACTTCATTTAATCTGTAATGCAAATGTTTATATATTTTTTTAGGTGCCATTGATTATTTTGGGGGTGTTATCTTTTGCATAGGTTATTTTTCATCAATTCAATCATCCAATTATTGTAGCTTCTCTTCGTGCCTTGGAAACATATGGGGGTGTTCTATTTTTGTTAGGTTCTACTTCATCAATTTAGTCATGCATATATTGTACCTTTTTTAGGTACCATAGATAATTTTTGGGGTCTTCTCTTGTTTGTAAGTTCCACTTCATCAATTCAGTCATCTATTCTACCAATGAATAATTTCCCACACTGGTATGCTGGTCCTCCACAAGTTATGAAAAAAATCTTGCATAAAAAAACACGATGATATCAAACACATATCGGATTTTAAATGCATGTTTAATCATTTATATATATGTATATGCATATGAATAGACATATACATAGACATATGTATAGACATATACATAGACATATGTATATGTATATCAGATATTTAATGCACACATAATTGTATTTATTTCAAAACAAAACAATTACACGCTGGCAGCCAAACATGATGAAGTGTATCCAACTTGTATATGCTTAAGGTCTTTGCATATTCTTTATATATATATGCACATGTATAGACATATACATATGTTTATGTATATGTATATGTGTATATACATATACATATACATATACATATACATATACATATACATGTGCATATACTACTTTCACAACATCTTGCATATTTTTTGAGCCAACTTGCATTTAATGCTCCTAGTGCCTCACACACTTTGTCAACTTTATGGCCTTTCATTATAGCAAGTTCTCGTTTATTCTTCACAACGATGGAAATGCATGTGTATGTGTATTTGTATGTAAATATGTGTGTATGTGTATGTCTCTGTATCTCTGTCTGTGTTTGTGTATGTCTCTGTGTATGTGTATGTGTATATGTATATGTTTGTGTATGTGTATGTATATGTATATGTGTATGTCTGTGTGTATGTCTATATGTCTGCGTGTATGTATATGTATATGTAAATGTGTATGTGTATGTGTATGTGTATAGATGTGTGAAGAGGTCCTAAGTGGACTACTTTTCCATGTCTATTTCTCTCACTCAGTTGCCCTAACACTCCATTGCGTCGCATTTATCACTTGCTGCCCCTTGCTATACTTCTCTATAGTCGTGTTTAATTCACTTATGTCTATGTATATGTATATGTCTACGTGTATGTGTATGCTTCATCAATTTAGACTTGCAACAATTATATCTTTTTTAGGTGCGATTGATTAATCTGGGGGTGTCCTCTACTTTATATGGTGTGCACGTGAACTCAGATTAAGAGCCTATCACACCAATGTAGGCATCACTTTCACATTAATCACAACTACACAACATAAATAAGGTGCCAAGTCAACACAATTCAAACCCATCTCACCCATCTTTGACTGACTAGCGAACCCATTACAACCATGTTTCCCATCGTAGCATAACCAAACCAACAAGAAAATGTATCCACTTGTCTCATCAATCATGACACCTACAACACATATCAACATGAGTTTGTCCCATCTCACCAAGTAGGGTGTGCACGTAGTCATGGCGAACTCCAAATTCCCATATGCTTCCATTTTTACAAGCTATAAGGCACCCATTATTAAAAATAAAATTATAAAAACAATTGTAAACAACACACCAAACTAATCAATTGAAGAATTAATAGCCAAAATCAATCAGATTCACCAAACAACCATCAATCAGATTCAAATAATTCCCAATTCAAATAGCCATGAATACCTTCAAGTATTCACATTTATTACCATAAAACAATAATGAGCAGTAAAAATTTGTTACAACATGTATTTAGGGGACCTAGTTTTCCTAAGGCCTTTCATGGTTGCCTATGTAACACTTCACAATTGAAAGGTCCAATTGTGGACAAGTGCAACATAGATTACCATTACAAAGGCTTTGGGAAAATCAAGTCTCCCTAAACCATTATATCTTGTAACAATTGCACAAACTTTGACACTGCAAATTATGTTTAATATTTGTATGGTTGGAAGTTACAATTGTTTTCATGGTTCCAACATCAAGGTATACTATTCAATTAATTTGTGGGGGTTCTCTTTTGCATAGGTTATCCTTCATCAAATCAGCCGTACAACAATTCTATCAATTTTAGGTGCCTTTGATTAATTGCAAGTGTGTTCTATTTTTTAGGTGCTTTGATTCATTTGGGGGTGTTATCTTTTTAATAGGTTCGGCTACAACAATTCAATCATGCAACTATTGTAGCTTTGTATTTGAATCACTTAGGGGACTTGGTTTTGTGAAGGATTTCAATGGTTACCTATGTAGCACTTCATAATTCAAATGGAACTGTGGACCCGTGCAACATAGGTTGCCATCAGACGAGCGTTCATAAAATCAAATCTCCCTAATTCATTATTGAATGCAACAATAGACATGAATTTATAGGGGAGAGGAGCCAAAACATGCGCATCCAATTTTCAAAATTGGTCACGAGGAAAAAAATTACTAGCAGAGACTCTTGAAGAGGTGTGATCCAATTTAGTTTGTTTTGAAGCCATGACCATCATTGTTGTGAGAATTTGCAAGTTAATAGAAGATGGTCTACATCCTCTTATTGTTGGCCACACAATACATAGTTAATGGGGGGAAATATTCCTATTTTTACCAATCTCTCACAAGTAAGGATGCGTTTATTTAGTGCTAGCCATGCAAATGATCCAACTTTTGGAAGAATTGTAGAGTTCCAACATAGTTTATGGGACTAGTTTGTTGATTCAATATTTCCTTGTTGGATGATTGATGAGTAGCCTAGGTTGAATATATAACTGCTTGACTTGGAAGGAGCCCAAATGAGCTTGTCAGGATCCATGGAATTTTTTTTTTGTCTCTATAGCAATAGTTTTTCTAGCTGAGACTTTTGGTTTGCTGGGAAGTTGCAACCAGTCAAGTTTTTCCATTTTGTATTTGAGAGAAGGTTGTCTTCCAAATTAAGGTAATAATTTACTTTTACACCCCAATGGTGCTTTAAGTACTCTTGCTTCTACTAATCCTTCAATTTTGGACAAGGGTAGCCATTGCAGGAGTCATCCTAGAACAATGTTTTTTCACCATTACTTATGGACCAGGTTAAATGTGGAATGATGAATTCTCTATAGGTTATGATAAAATTATAAATTTTAGAGCCCTCTGGTGGATTTTCCATTGTAAAAATTCATTCAAGAATTAGGGAGTCCATATATTTTGTTTATATGATTTTGGACCACTTGGAAGATGGTTTGGCAAAAACATTCCATGCTAGATTGGATCCCAAAGCCAGATTCCTTGCCTCTAGGTTATGTAAACCAACTCCTCCATATTTTTATCTTCATCGTTTGTTCCATGAAACTAGTGGGATTTTACACTTTTTCTTGTTGTCAAGGTTCCCATGCTAGAGGAAATTTCTAATGCTTTGCTCTAAATTTAGTTGCACTACTTTTGGTAGCTTAAGGACTGACATAACATAGTTGGGAATAGCTGAAAGGACTGCTTTGGTTAATGTGATCTTACCTACCATTGTTAGCCATCTTCCCTTCTAGGATGCTATTCTATTTTGGATTTGAGTCAAAATTTTATTCCAAAACTCGAGCTTGTTTGGCCTAGAAAAGAATGGGATTCCCAATATTGGTTTGACAATTCATCATATTTAAAATCAAGAATGGATAGGATGCATTTCGACACCATTGGGGAGGTGTTAAGAAAGAATATTCTTGATTGATTTATTTATTTTTTGATTGATACACTACAATAATCCTCTAAAACTTTTTTGATACCTCTTGCTTCTTGAATAACAGATTTACCAAATAAAAGTGTATCACTTGCAAATAGTGAATGAGTCATGTTGATGTTTGAGTTTGAAATATTTATTCCCAACCATATACCTTGAGCATGTGCCCCTACTATTTCCCAAATAAGAGATTCTTCCATTAAAATGAAAAGGAAAGGCAATAAAGGATCACCTTTCTTGACACCTTGTGAAGAATTGAAAAAATCCAGTTGGATTGCCATTTACCAAGAATGAGAACTTGGCCTGTGATATAAATGAGCTAATCCAATGAAACCATTTATGAGAAAAGCTGAGTTGTTTTAGACTTTTAAGAAAAATCTAAATTTAGTTTGTCATAGGCCTTCAACATGTCGAGCTTGATAATCATTGCTGGGATTTTGTCCTCCTTAATAGAATGCAATGTTTCATGAGCTATTAAGGTTCCTTTGGCTGTATCCTTTCTTGGAACAAAACCACCTTGTTCATATGTGATGATTCTTGGAATGATCTTGACGAGTCTCATAGTGATTTCTTTGGAAAGTATTTTTGTAGATAGTGTTGCACAATGATATGGGTTTGAAATCAACCAAGGTGGAGGGGTTCTATTTTTTAGGAATTAGTGATATAAAGGTATTATTTAGTTCCTTTAAAATATTGCCTTTTCTTCTTGATTCCTCTAAAGATAACATAATTTCTCTCCCCATAAACTCCCAACCTTTTTGGAAGAACATGGCAGTAAACCCACTGGACTTGGAGCTTTGTTTGATGGCGTCTTTTACTTCTAGTGTAAATGGTTTTAACAAGAGCTTATTTTCTTCCTCAGAAATCAACAAAGGAATGCTAGATAAATTTATTTGAGATTTTGTTGCTTACTTGGGTAGATTGTTGGTTTGTTGCACTCAATAAGTTTGAAAAGAAACAGACTAATTCTTGGTTGATTAGCTTTTCTAGCTTCAAATTGTTTCTTGAGGGGGAGTTGATGTTGAATATAGTATCTTTTGTTGTTTGATTTTTGATTATAGATTAAAGAATTTAGTGTTTTATCCCCTTCTTTGAGCCATATATTTGAAGTTCTTCCACCAATATATTTCTTCCCTCATCAAAATTTCTTCTAATTCTAATTGTAATTTTTTTTGCAAGCTGAAAGAGGCATTGTTCATTCCACACATTATGATTTGGTCATTGATCTCATCAAGTTGGGTTTGTAGCTCTAGTTTCTGCAATTTTTTTTTGAAAAGTGGTTCGTTCCAAGCTTTGATTTTTTGTTTTATGTAGATTATTTTTTTTCTAGTCAAGAAACATTTTGGAACCAACAATAAAAGGAACATTTTCCCACCAACTCTTGAGTTGAGGTAGGAAATGAGGGTCTCTAAACCACATTTCCTGGAACTTAAAGGATGATTTTGGATGAGGTGTTTGTGAAGCTAAAACCAATTGTATAAGAAAGTGGTCTAAGCTTGAGAATGAAAGAATAGATGACTCAAGAGGAGATATTTCTGTAGACCATTTTTCAAAAATTAGAAATCTATCCAACCTTTATGTAATTAAGCAAATGTCTTTTCACCTGTTTGTCCAAGTGAATATGCCATTTTGAGGAGGGTAATCTAATAAATAATTCTTTAATATAAAATTCTTAAAATCTTACAAGACCTTAGGGGGATTATGCCCCTTTTATTTCGTTGAAGTCTCCCCCCTAAGAAATTTTTCCTCTTTTAGATTTGATAAAACTGGGGATATGGTATCTCAAAGGATCATTTTCCTAACTGTTGATGTGGGAGCATAAACATTAAACAACCAAAAACATAGGTCAAATGAAGTTACCTTTATGAGCATCCAATGTTGCATGGAAAGAATTAGTTCAACCAGAGTATTTCTGACATTCCATAGCACAATTAAGCCTCTTGAAGCTCCTTGAGTTGGAGAGTGGAAAAAATGCTATTTCTTCCATTTGTTGAATACTTCTTGTGCTTGATCAGTAGTGAATTTTGTTTCTTAAAGAATAATGATGTTTCCTTCACTAGAGTTTAGTTGACACTTTATTGAGCATCTTTTTTTAGGGACATTCAAGCCCCTAAAATTCCATGATAGGACTCTCATTGTCCTCAAGGAGAGCAACAAGCTCCTCGATTTGAGATTTTTATCTAATGTAGCCTGTATACCAACAACTATTATATCTTAGGTTTTTTTACTTTTGGGGGCTCTGCCTCTTGTTATGGGTGTTGCAATTGAAACTTGAGACAATGTTCTTTCTGTTTGTGCAATAGAGAGGGTTTGAGAAAAACCATATTCCAAATGCTTATTTAATGCTTCCTCTATCATTTGATCAAATAGTTTTGATCCTTATTGTAGAACAATATGATTTACCATTTTAGTCATTTGTTCTTCTATCATCATGGGCTTCTTGGAAAATTGTGTTGTTTTCCTTTGGTATGCCTTTGTCCACACCCATATCACCTGATATGGGAGGTGATATGGGTGTTTGATATTGAGAAGGGGGCTTGGAAAGGCCAATCTCTATTGAGACATTTGTGAATCTAGTAAATGAACTGCCCCTAAGAAAATTTTTGCATTAGACTTCGCATCCTTGTCGAATCTATGAAGGATTTGTGTGCTATTACCAGCTCTTGCTCGAGGAGGAAATTCAATTACAAATTGAGAATCCTACCTTCCTTGTTTGGCCTTGTTTGAGGTAGAGATGGTTGTTGGCAATTTCCTTAGTGGGGAAAGTTGATAACTTGATCCATTGTGTATGCTTTGTTGTTGACCTGTTTTGTTAGCAAATGCATCAACTACAAAGACCTGCTTACCATTTGTTGTGTTAGCTGAAAAATATTTCAAAACTCTTCCTAATCCAAAGAGGGGAAAGGTTTAGGTGATTTTTGCTTCCTCTTTGTTGGGCCAAGATTTGGATCTAAAAAAACCCTTGATGTGAAAGGGAAAGAATTCCCTGCAAGTACTCAAGTTGTCTTTTTGTTTGATTTTCCTATTAAGACATTTCACTTTTACTACCGCCCCAAACCCTTTCTAGCCAGAGGGATGGGGATCATTAGGTTTTTGGAAATAATGGAGATCAAATTGCTACTGGGGAGTTCGGCTTTTATCTTTTTCCAAGACATAGACTTGCATTAGAGGACCAAGTGCTATAGTTTGATTTTGGATCCTCACAAACCGAGATTTTTGAGGGGCATTGTGAGGTTGGATGATCAAAGGAATGACATGAGGAACAAGAAGTAGTAGGATTTTCTAGTTCAATAAGTTGTTTCTAGATCTTGTGCTTGGAGTGAATGGCCAAAACTTTAGGGAATGGTTTCTTAGCATTCAAAAGAACACAAATTCTTATTAGCTTGTAGGAGTATTTGGAAAAGTCTATATCAACTCTCTAGAAGATGCCAATGGACTTACATAAGGATTCTAGGATTTGAGGATCCTTATATTTGAAAGGTAGATTTTTCATTTGAATCTAGAATGGTATATAATGAATCAATGTAGAACTAGGGTTGAAGTGTGGTGTCTAGGGTTGTAGGTATAGACCGTTCATTAAAAACCAAGCTTTTTCTTTAAGATCTTTATCACACTTTTCTCTAAATTTAAAAATAACAAAAAAAAACCCATTTCCTTATGGATGTAGAAAAATTATGCGATCCCCGACCACTGGTCATGCTCCCATGATTCTAGAGTATCAATGAGAGGGATATAGTTAATATCATACCTATAAGCACACAAATTTTGAGGATAGACATAGAGGGAAGCAACAGGTCTTTAGAGATTTGCAATTTGTATTCTAGATGAGAAGATGAGGATGACAATGAAGATTGTGAGAGGTGCTTTGGGAGCCAAGCTGCTTTGGAAACCCCATTTTTTTGGTGGAAAGTAACGTGGCTAGAAAAACACTGAGGGAATTTATTTTTCCTTTGCATTAGCCCTAATTGAAGGGTTTTATTCCCAACAATAGGGTCTTAGCGAAAGTGGCAGAAAGTATTTTCCACCAATGCTGAGGGAAAGCTAGAGTAGTAGAGAACTGGCAGGGTAGGGAAGCATGTGGGAAACTTGAAGGAGGCCCACCAAGCCACAAAAATCCTACTAACTGCCCATAGGCAGTGTGTGGGGTTTTCCATTTTGAGGCCCGTTGTAGACCACACCCACAACTGCCACCTTGAAAAAACCATTGACCATCTTTTTGCCTTGACTTTTGAGTACCTTTCTAAACATGATCAATCTGTTGCCCTATAACCATGGAAATGAATATTTCTGCTGATTTTCAAAGTGAAAGTTTAAAAATGCCCATTAGAGGCTCACACCCACTCCCTCACTTGCTCCATTCCTAGTAAGGAGAGGTGAAAATTAGTTGGTGGGAAATCTTGATTTGCTATAAGATTTCATTAGTAACATCAGGAATTTGATCTAGGGGTTCAATACAAACTCCTTTGGACCAATCTAGTTGGTATAAATTCAAGGTGAGTAAAATATCAATAAAATATACATTTTTGTGGATATTTGGGGGATAAACCAATCGTGATGATAGTTGTGGTTAATATGGTCTTAAATTAAATGTGACATGACATGATAGGTATTTGAGATTTTTAAAGTGTGAGCACCATTCTTATCACTTTGGTTTATACTTTAAATTTTTAAGAAGTGATGTGCTATAGCATTACTCTTCAACCTTTTTTCCCTCTCTATACATTTTACCTATTGAGCAATAAGTTATTAAGCTCAATGATTTAAGAGTTTGGATATTGTTGTATTAAATTATTATTATGTCTACTTCTTGAACCACTAACCTTATCAAATTGTGATAAGATGTGGGGTCAACCAATTATTTTGACACTTTTGGTTATTCTCAAAATTCTAAACTTATCATAGTGGGGAAATTGTTGGGAAATCTTCAAGCATGTGGGTGATAGAAAAATGATAAATATCCAAATTGATTAGAAGAAATTACCTGAACATCTTGTGTAATATTAATGAGACCCTCAATTACCTTAGATTTGTCAATATTGCACAACATAATTGATTTTCAAACCAACTTGATAAGTTCAACATGTCAATGAGTGGACATTATCATATTAACCTACAAGATTGTCCACTTCTTGAAGTATCGTTATCAAGTTAGCACCTAATAGATAGAAGTGTCAAACCAATTGGTTGCCTCTACCTTTTATAAAAATAGTAAGGGGCTATGATGGAACGTGTTTGTGTGGAGCCCCCATGACAACCTTTTCTTCTCCTATCCATATTTTGTAATTTTTTTTTTCAAAATAATCTTTGTGTCATGTGCATTGGGTCAAATGGAATGATTCAAAGACAATATTTATGTGCTTGTAGTCTCCAATATTAGCTTTATGAAAAAATAAATATATAATATGCAACACTTATTTATAAGCAAGATATATGCACTAAAAAAAGACCTCTATTTGAGAAATTGAAAAATAACAAACTACGCGAAAATTGTACCACACTATGTATCGATGCCCTTACTTAACAATTTAAGACAATTTAATAAATAGATAAGAAAAAAACCTTATGGTAAAATATTGATCTTAATTTTTGTTAATACTAATTAAAAAACTAATAAATAAAATATCAAATAAAAATTACAAAAATATCCACACACTAGGTATCAGAGTTAATGATCTAATTCTAAAAAAAATTGAAAATATTCTTTTGTAGCAAAAATTATGCATTATGGTAAAATGTCACTCAATAATAAATAATAGAACAATGCATTATTTTTATAAGACTAACAAAAATGATAGAAAGCACTTTTCTTACAATTTTAAAAATACTGTAGATTGAATCTATAGAGAAAATGACAGATATCACTACTTTACATGATTTTTAAGTTCTTGATGGCTTGTTCAATATACTTAATAGAAATACTAATTGCTAAAAAATGTTAATTTGTGTGGCTTAATAAGGCTAAAAAGTGGGACACACTATTGTGCTTTCACCCTACTCATAATCATTTTTCCACTAACTGGTTTTAAAAATACTTAACAAATGAGGGAGCACATGTCTAAAACTATGATATATTTGTAAATATGGTAGCAAGCTAAATGGGTTTAATCTTAGGGGAAATTCCATGGTTAAAATCACTTGAGTTAGAGTAATACTAGGATGGGTGACCTCCTAGGGAGTCCAATGCTTCATCCCTTGTGAGCATTACCTAAATGTATCTAGTGCTAAGTGAACCATTCATAGTCATGACATATCGATTCTTGGGAATCATTACTCATAAAATGTGAGTCAATGAAGATTAATTCAAAAACTAATTGAATCCTATAAGAAAATATCACATAATGAATAAACTTGTTCAACATTGATTTTATTCAAAGGAATGGCTTGTGCAGTGTCACTCTTCTTTCCATGAAGATTCAAGACCTTCCTAGAATTCTCTTTTCCATATTGAGCATACCACATAAATCTCTTTCAATTCTTAATGATAACATTTATTTTCCCTCCTATACAAAACTTTCAGTCATATAAATAAGGGCTACTAAAAAATACACAAATATTCATAGGAACAAAATCTACCACTATATCATTAACAAATTTAAAAGCAACAAAAAACTTCAAGTTATGTTCCTTACTAATAGTCATATGACCACCTTCTTTGATTCAACCCAAACCATATGGCTTAGGTTGTTCAAATTTTTTTAATCCCTTTCAGGACATGAGAATCTCCATTAGTCCATTCATGGTCTCTATTGATTGAGAAATGATTTATATGGTGTTCTCCATCCCAAAGAACCTTGCCTCAACATCCATGGTTTCCTCCACTTGACATGCTTATTAACTCACTCCACTTATGAGATTCAATATCTTTTTGCAAATGTAAAACTTCATTTCCATTCGACTTTGTTTTGAGAATGAACCAACACAACACTCACAACAATTGTTAGTGTAGGTTTTTTATTTTCCTTAGTTGGATATATGTTTTTTTCTTACACATTTAATCTAAATTTCTTAGTTGTAGTGTGCTGGTCATAATACAAGTAGATGACATATTCCATAAATGTGATTCCTATCTATTTTTGTTACTTGAAGTTATTTTTCCTATCCTATATCTTGATTTTAGCCTCATTTGCTAAAATAATTTCATGTTGTTCTATTTGTTGCACTAAATTTTAGGTAGTTTTAGTTTATTTATGAATCTAACATGGTATTAGAGATTGTTGTTCTAAGATAGATCTTTCAGTTTCTAGTTTGTGAGATTGGAAAGGGGGGGGGGGTGGGGGCGCTAATCTCTTGCATGCAAATTTACTTAATAGTCAATATACCATTCTCTTCATCTTTTGATGATCTGGAGAATAAGAAAAATTAAGAAATACTAACACCTTTAGGGTTTTATTCTTGATTCTTTGTATTCTAGATGTCTGTAGGTTTTTAGAAATTTGAGTAGTGGTTTTTGTTGTTCCACTATGTCTAGGAAGCTTGAGAAAGTCAAGTTCGACTTGTATTTTTCCAAAACCAGAGCTCAAGAAGTTAGTTTGCAATATAGGGTTTGAATGTGGCCATATGTGAGCAACTATTTTTTGAGGCATTACAAAGCAAATAATGCCATTGCAACTAGAAGGCACCTAAATGTATGGCTTCACAATAAATTCATTGAAATTGGCTTGTCTACATTTGAGGCAAGAAAATCACTAGGCCATATCACCTTGCACAAGTTTGTGTTTTTAAATTTTCATGAAAAAAATTCAATGGAAAAGTTTGTTTTAAAATTTTTTAATATTAAATTTTTTTGTTTAAGGTCTCTTATGGCCTCTTTGGAGCAAGGTTACAATCTATAGAGACCATTGCAACCCCAAAAGGGAATTGCAAGGCTTGACCTTATCAATCCAATAGGTTGTAGCCTAGCCATTGGCAACATAGTCTCAACCACCCTTATTCACCATCCTTGTGGCTATGCTTTGTCAACCATTCAACTTGTTGACCACCAATTCTTCCACCTTTGTTAGTCCTCCACTCTGCACCACTCGACCATTGCTCACATTCCACCAGAGCCTTTCCACCACCATTAGTGTTATTCTCTTACTACCAATACTGCTACCTCTCTCCATTCAATCAAAAAAACCAACATTGTTGCCATTATTTTCTCAAAAAATATATTTTTCCAAACAATTTTTTGAAGTAGGGCAGAATTTCACATGCTTTATAATTGTGTGAATTTTCATATTTGACTCCTTTCTCAAATTTATTTTTTTCATAGATTTTGCTACATAGTTCTCATTTTGAGATCTTTGGAGGGTCATCTAATACAAATGGACTCCTTTTTGGGTCCCCTTATTTGAAAGTGTATTTTTTTTTATTGTACTTCACAATGGAGCTCTATTCTTTGTCATTTTTTATTATCTAAAATATACTTTCAAAGTTTTGGCCACTTTTAGGCCTTCGAAAGCTCTATACATTTATTTTTTCATTGTAAAATACACTAATAATAATGCCGAAACATTACAACTATTGGGGGTTCATTTCAACAACTAATAATAGGGGTGATTATGTGTTCTCTTATTTTTTTGCATTCTCACTTTTCTTTTTTGCATTTTTAATTTCTTTTCTTACACCATATAACTTATATAAATAGAATTCTAAAATGATAATCATGTTGAAAACTAAGAGATAATTCACAATAAATTTGGGTAAGGAGGTAGAGCCAACTATAGATGTAGAGATAATCAAACGGTTTAATAAATGTGCTGAGGCCTATGGTTACTGCGTTTGTCTCTTGATCTTCTCTTTCATACCTAGTCCTTAGATCCACCCAATCAGATTTGAACTAAGATGGCTAGTTTGTTTGAAATTCAAGATGTCATGAGAGGTCATTAGTTGGAGAATGAATTCATTAGTTTGAGTCCTAGAAATTTTGACACAATTTAGGACTTCTTCACCAAATTGAAGTCATTGAGATTACAGTTAAAACATTGTGGAATAGAAAAGAAAAGTCACCTTATTGATCCTTAGCATTCTCTTCAAACTTGGTTTAGATTATCTAGTAATTGTTTCTACTTTCCATGCCCCAAAGGGTGCCTTAGGAGTTAGTCCATAATGTCATCTTTGGATGAATTTTCCATAGTCTCACCAAGGAGCAAGATAAACTCATTTAGATGGGTACTCTCAAACCCTCTTTAAGTCACATGACTTGATTGCCAACCAAAGCACAAAAGAACAAAAAGATCAAATAATAAGGACAAATAATTAAAAAACAAGGATAAGAAAGAGAAAAATGACTAGGAACACCTTACTTCCAAAGCAACTTCAAAGATGTCATTTTCTAAAGACAACATGCCTAAAAAAGAGAGTCAAATGTGCCTATTGTAAAAGACGCGGTCATGATGAACATAAATGTTTAAAGAAACAAATTATCACTTGACACATATTCTAGAAAATAATAACACGAACTTTCTTGAGTTAGCAAAATAGAGTTCTTCATGTATTTTGAGGAAGAAGTTAACAAGGTGAAAGAGCAAGGCCTTGTAGCAATTGCATCTCTACCATCAACTCAAGTTATTGATTTAGCTCCTTCACACCACATGACTTCATCTTAGGATGATTTCACATCTTTGGAGCTTTGTATTATACTAACTATTTTGATGGGTTATGATGCTCTTGTTGAAGGGTGTGGGAGAAGGCCTGTTGATGTGGGGGACATGATACTTCAAGATTTTATTTGTATGCTCTTATTATAAACTAATTTTCTACTATTTCATCCAATCACTCACATTGGTTTAGACACACAAGTTGATTTCACTACTAATTTAGTAGTTATGAGGAATTGCATAGTGGTTTTGTAGTAGAAGTGTGGACACATATTATCAATATCAATTATCTTTTTTCTCACTTTGTTCTTGATCCTCCTTTAACTATTCTACTCACTCATTTTGATGACATAAGTTATGTGATGAGTGATTTGACCATCTTAACAATTACAACTTGCAACAACTTAACTAGTAGGGCAAGGTTACAATGTTTCCTTTTGTTCGCTTTTTTGATGATGTTTATTGGGGCTGCATCCTTGGTAAGCATTCTAAAGAGAAGTTTGACAAAGGTAAGACACAAAGAGCTTCATACATTTAAGAGTTAGTACATAGTGACTTGGTTGGTCCATTTCTACATCTTTCCTTTAGCAAGGCTAAATATATTTTTTACTTTTCTTGATGACATTTCTTTGTGTAACTAAGTGTCCTTTCTTTGAAAAAAGTCTAAGGTTTTTAAGCTTTTTTAGGACTTCAAATATTTTGTGGAGAAATAATCAAGGAAAGCCATTGAGGTTTTGTGCACGGAAAATGGTGGTGGGTATGTTAACCATCATTTTGAACAATTTTTCACTTCAAAGGGGATTGATTTACAACACACATTTCCATACAATCCTAGATAGAATGATGTAATAAAATGCAAGAATAGGTTTTTAAGGAAATGAAAAACTATATGTTATACTTCAACTCTCTTGCACCTCAATGCTGAGCAAAGGACATTATATGTGCTTGTCATATTTAGAATCATGTTCCTCATCAAGCCTTGAAGGGAGTCACTTCTTTCAAATCTTGGAGTAATAAAAACCAATAATAAATTTAGGGTTTTTGGTTCTTTTGCATGAGCCCACATTCATACAAATAAATGCAAGGCCATGTATCAATATACTAGGCCTTACATATTTGTAGGTTATCTATTTGGTGTTAAGGGATATTAAATCCTTTAATCTTTTGCGCATGAGTTGTTCATTGAAAGGAGTGCACTTTGAGGAAGGCTCTTCAAGCTCCACTCTTAATACTTCTCATCCTTCCACATTCACATTCCAATAATTTTGGAGGATAGTTCTAAGGTTTCATATCCACCTAAGAAGATTCCTAATAATGAGATTCTTCACCTACTTCAAATGTTGAGAGTGATGATGAGGATTCACCTCCCACGTCTCATATTCATCATGAAGTGGTTGATGATTCTCTTAATTATTTGACTTTAGGTTCACTTTGGATTTGATAAATTGTAAGATGTAGGTGGTTTGGTTGGGGACCCATTATATACTAGGTAGACACGTCCACAATTTTAAACTTCCACACATTTTTATTACTTTTGCATCTAATCTAGTCTTTCTAAGAGGCATTTAGCAATCTTGAATGGGAAGTAGCCATACAAGAATTGTATAGTTCCTTGGTAAGGAGCCATACTTGGAATCATGTCCCCTATCCTAAGAGAAGGGAACTTGTTTGATGTACTTCGATATATTGGAAAAAAATTGTAGATGTGTCAATGGATAAGTTCAAGGTACACTTGCTAGCAAATGGGTTTTCCTAGGTTCCTGATGTCGATTACTCTAAGACCTTTGCACAAACTGCAAAGATTCACACTTGCTATCACTACAATACATTGTTGGGAGGTTCACTAAATAGATGCGATGAGTACATTTCTTCATGAAGACCTTGAGATGAAGATAAAAATGGAACAATCACAATATTTTCTCTAAGAATCTTCCTTGGTATGCAAAATTAATAAATCATTTTATGGCCTAAAACAAGCCCCTCAAGTTTGGTATGCAAGATGGGTTCCTTTTTTATTATAATTGGGTTTTCTCATTGCCATTTGGATTCAAATATCTACATTCTTCAATATGATGATTCTTTCCTCCCAATTTTATATGTTGATGGAAAATTGATTACAAGAAATTCTTCATCAATTATGACAGTGAAAACTTCCCTTCACAATAAGTTTTTGATGATTGACTTGGACTTTTTGCATCGATTTCTTAAGATTGAGATATCGTAAATTGATTCTAGAATTACCATTGCACAATTTAAATATGCTCTTGATTTTCTCTTGAAGTTTAACATGGTTGATCACAAGCATGATTTGACCCCTTTTGTTTCTAAAGTCAAAATTGAGGCTTAGTGCTCTTCACCTTTGGTTGATAATATCTTGTATTGATAACTTGTTGGAACTCATTTACTTGACTAACACAAGGCCTTGATATTTCATATGTTTTGGGCACATCCTCTCAATTTATGCAAGTTCCCCATGACTTTTATTGGAAGGAAAATAAGTAGATCCTCCATTACATTCAAACTACTCACAATTTTGGGATTCACTATGCAATAGGTGGGATATACAAATTCAAATTGGGTAGGGGATTTGCAAGATCACAAGTCCACTTTACGTTATAGCTTCTCACTTGGTTCAAGTGTTATAAGTTGGTCAAGAAAGAAGCCATTTGTTATTTCTCTATATTCCATTAATGTCAAGTATTGGAGATTGTTAATGTTGCCATTAAGGCCATTTGACTTCAACATATTCTCTCTCCCTCTCCCTCTCCCTCTCCCTCTCCCTCTCCCTCTCCCTCTCCCTCTTTATCTATTTGGGGAAACTTCTATCTCTTTTATGCGGGGTGGGCTTCATCTCTTTGGGGGGATCTATTTGTACATGGGTGTCTCATCATGCTGAATTTACCAAGACCTATCTTTTCACCCATCTAAGTCACTTAAGAGGGGTGTTAGGGTAGGATTTTTTATTTTTCTTAGTTGGATATTTTGTATTTTTTCTAAACATTTAATTTAGCTTGCTTAGTTGTAGTCAATGGGTCATAATAAGGGTATATGACATCTTCCATGAGTGTAACTCCTACCTATTTATTGTAGTTGGAGTTACTTTTCTCATTGGTCAATTTTTGCCTCCCTTCTTTCATAGATATGTATCCACTCTTCTATCTTGCTATTCTTTCATGCTATTGTGAGCTCTTGTAATGCTATTTTGCTTCTTCTAAATTTGCATATCTATTTGTGAGAATTAGCTCTATTCTACTATTCTAATTCTAGTATCATTTTCTAGAATAGTTTCATTGTTTCTATTTCTTGCACTAGGTTTTGGATAGCTTTAGTTTATTTTTGAATCTAACAACCACTTTCCAAAAGAAGGGACTTCCTCTAATATGGTTCGATTCAAGTAAACTTGTGCAATTATACCACACCAACTTTATCAATGTATGTAATTCGTATTAGTTATAGACTAATATCATTTAAACTAAACAATCAAGGAAATTAAACAAATGAGAAAACAACACAAGAAGAGACAAATATACCTTGTTGAAACCCACTTCAAATGATAACTTTAGTTAGAATGTGAGCAAAATCTCTATTAAGTATTCCAAATGATAATACAAGAAGTTTAAGCCACTTAGGTTTGTAAAACAAAACACATACACGAGTCTCAACTCAAAAAATCTTTAAAACTCCTTTAGACTGTCTCCCTTGCCTCTATTAATTACAATAGCCATAACACTCAAAAAAATACATGATAATATCTTAAGATAGATTACTACACCCAAATGGCTATAAATAACCTTCCCTTACATCTAAAAGCTAAAAAGATTGTACAACCACCCCCAAAAGAGGAGAAAAATGAGAAGATCACCAAAAATTGTGATGAATTTGTCACTTTGTATAGATAAGAAATTTCATTTCCACCCAAGCAATTTTGAAATGGCCATGATGATTTTGTTTTTGGTACCTATTACAAGTGGCAATTTTGCTATAGTGAGCAAAAACCTTAGTTTCTAATCTCTCTTCTACCAAAACCTACATTTTGATGTCCCATACCATTTCATACATTTTCCACATTCATATTTTTTTTCCTATATTCCAAAACATACCAAAAAGTACAAAACAAGAATTTTGACAAATCATATCATAGTACTTGCTCGTATAATCCTTATTAAGATCCATGCCCCAATCAAATGTCCATAGCATATTTTCCATTTAAACATGTAATTAGGATACATGATTACATCCCCTATATGCACACATAACTCTAAATACGATGCCTATTTACCACAATAACCTCTGTG
Source organism: Sequoia sempervirens (assembly GCA_007258455.2). Classification (NCBI taxonomy): domain Eukaryota; kingdom Viridiplantae; phylum Streptophyta; class Pinopsida; order Cupressales; family Cupressaceae; genus Sequoia; species Sequoia sempervirens. Next base: position 2,645 of record VDFB02092327.1, on the reverse strand, counting down.
AACCTATAACCATTTTAACCATTATAGCAAGTAGTGCATTAAGACAACTTTTCCAACAAAAATTCTTATGCAATTTGTAAAACATATGATATAATATCACAAATTCATTGCACAAAGTAACTAATAAACAATATATGATACAATTTTACAAACATGAATTATACACATTATTATTTCACATTTTTAAAATAATACAAAAATTATACACAAGAAATGTCACAAAATGTTTTGATACAATTGAGGATACAAAATGACATTTCGATTGTGAAAGATATAACCCCTCTAATAGTTAGAATCATCTTTCACCTTTTGTTTGTTACTTTTAATGCATTGATAAAAACACATTAACATAAAGGCAAAGCATGTGGAGTTAGAGCTCCAAGCTCTTTGTTTTCACTCTGCAAGACAAATAATATATGAATTTTTCATTTAGAATCAAATGAAAAAAGATATGTAATATAAGAAATATATAAATATAAAAACTAGTATATTATTTTTAAACATGATTAGACACTATAGACTAGCATATATGAATTTTTTTTTGCAACCTCTACTCTTCCAACAAAACCAATCAAGAATCTAAGCTTGGACCCATGACTATTGACCCTAATACTAGCAATACCTTAAGATGTCCTCTTTTGGATATAAATTACTTAGCTTCAACATGTTTTTGAGATGAAAAGATTGAATTTTTTTCATGAAACACTAGCCATGATGGTGGATGATTCAAACATTGTTGTGGATAACAATTTTTGAAAGAACAAACACATGATGATTATGAAGTACAAGAGTTCAACAAGAAAGATAAGGTTATGACAATTGACTCTTAAATTAGGGTAATACAAACATGGAATTGCCTAAGAAAAAAAATGTTTTAGTGCAATCAAACTAGCAAATCATAGGAGGATCAACATGGGACAACTCTCTGGTAAAAGAGCACATGCCATTCCCATGAATTACATATGGAAGTTGATGCTCATTACTGATCCTTTTTATAGGGGAAGAGAAAGGAACTTAATTTAGGAATGGGTTGATTTTTATGAACATATCATTTAGCTTCATACTCTTAAGTAGAAAAAAAAAAACAAAAGCTCATACATTGTTTAGCATAGAAAGAAATCACAAGATTCATACTATCCTATTTGAACATGCATTCATAATCAAACTTACTGTAGGGAAAGGTGGTTGAGAGAGGGAGACAAGTATGATTCAACCATGCAATAAAGTAAATTATCCAAACAAATGCCTAACCAAGCAAAGTGCCTTGATATGAAAGTTGACAAATAGGGTTTGGGGAGACGCTTATTGGGTTCTAAGAGGACCAAGTTAGATCAAGAGACATATAGTTGAATATTTCTTGGGAGTAGAAAGATGGAGCAAGGAACCAATACAAGATTAGAGTTGGATTTAGCCAAGGTCCAAAACAAACGAGCAAAATTGGAAAATCAATTGATCAAGAAGTTACAAGTTTAAGGTGTCCAAAAAGCACTTAAGAGACAAAGCTCAAAGAATAATGTAAGAATGCCAATTCAACAATGATGATCCCAAAGAAGGATTTGGACAATAAAAGGGTAGCATATCTACTTCCTCACCATAGCTCCTAGAGCGCCTAACGTACAATCTTCCCCTCACTCCACGTCTACTCTTATGCTTATCGTTCCTCAAAAAGGCCGTCCTCAAACTTGCATCACTTCTACTCATGCATCCCACCATCTCTAAAGAATTTATCAAAGATTATAATCCACTTTATAAGGGGATATGGATTTAAGACTCGATAATACTTTATTTAGAGAATAAATAATAAATATCCATTATGATATGTAAGAGTGTGTACTTTATTTGTTTAATTTTATTATGAGTGAACTATTCTCAATATGTTAGTTGTTCCCCATCTATTGTAACTATTGTCATATATATATATGGATTGGAGATATGTTTGTTTATATGCATTTAATTTGCTTTCTGTTATAGCTCATACCTTATACATCATGATCTTTGATGCTAGAAAAGACTATTAATTTGAATCCCTTGTGTTCTTTTCTATTGTGACATGATATTCTATTGCTGCAATTTGTGAATGTTATGAATAGATAGAAGTTCCTACGCTAAATTACTTTGGCCAAATTTGTAATTTCAAGCGCAAATTTGCCCTTATTAGATACCTTAAAAAATTAAATTAAATAAATGCAATGGTTTGGTCTTCCAAGGTTTTATAGATGCCAATGCCACTTTGCACAAGTTTAAAATATAAAGGCATTTATATCCCACATAGATTTATAATATACAATCGCAATACCATCTTCAAGTATATATCTTCTATATCACATGGCTAGATAGTTGCCTTACATCCATGACTAACCAACAAGAATAAATAGATTTAGCATCCTATTGTAATGTATAAAAAGGAACACAATCAAAACACATTGCATTTCCAAAATGGTTCCTAATAACTTTCATTTCTTTTACATCTTTTTAACACTTCCATCATTCAATCGTCAAGTGGCAATTTGATATATTGCATCTACTTTCTTTAGATTATAAATGAATTATTTGAAAGCTACATCACTAGTCTCAATCTAATTTTGTTTAGATCTAATTCAAACATCCTTTATTTTGTATCCTTTTGATTTCTTTCAAATATGGTT
>VDFB02092326.1:0-12248 GCA_007258455.2 Sequoia sempervirens | reverse complement strand
ATATATACATATAGAAGAACGAAGCCAAGCAACAATGTAATTAATCAAGAGCTAGGCAATGCAAAATGAAATAGACTAAAGAAATACTCACTGTCCACTGGACAGGTTTTCTATTGCACATGCATATATACATACACATGTACATGTAGAAATATTGCAATGAACATAAAACTTGCTTGCAAACACCAAAGCAAAAGAAAAGAAGATCTATTGTCCATCCTACCATATTGGGAATACAATTTTATTAGTGAAAATTTCTATGTAGAAATAAATATACATGTGGAATACAAAAGAAGAAAACAAGGCCTGCTCTTCACCCTACCATATTGGGTCATGAAGCCCCATGGATTATCACCAAACCCTCGAGCAAGAATATAGATTGTTCATCACATTCATCAATGGTCGAAGTAATCCTTCTATTCACACATACCACACATTTGATGGTTGCAATAATTTCGTTTGAGAGCATTCAAGAAATAATCAATAGTGAATAGAAGATTTGAAATGGAAAAGAAGAGAAGAAGACATTCTCTCCACCCACCCATATTGGGTCATGAAGCTCCATCGGCTTTGACAGAACCCCCGAGAAAGTATGGTTGAAGCTATCTCTGTCATTACAGAACGAACAACTCCTTTTGTGAGCCTCTAACAAACAAAATCCTAAAAGCTATGCTTGACAACAATGCAAAGAAATACAATGCAATGCCATTGATTGGATGCATATGGAGGGACTTACTTTTTGGAAACATTGTTTCCTTGACATCTTTTGTTTTGTGGCCATGGTTGAAATGTAGTAAAATATTCAATGTTATGCACTACATGTTGTTTTTCCACCTAAAGTTAGAGAAGAACACCCAACAATGCCTTACTGAAATTTGCAAACACTTTCAGTATCTCTACTCACGTCATGACTCTCCATGACCCAATATGGTATCGTGGAGATCAAGTCTTATTTTCTTGCATTTTATTTTACAGTTTACATGTACAGATTGCTATCTGAGAGTACAAATTGCTATCCTTCTCAAATAGCATTTACAAAAAAATTATAATGTTTTAGGTTGTGGTTAGAATCTACTAAAATAGTTTACCTTATACACTTTATCTTAGCTTGCATTGACCATTGTTGACACTACACACAGACCATACAAGACTAAATGTTTATGCGAAGAGGACAAGCTTCTGTGAAGGTGCAAGTACAACCACCCACTTTTAATTTTTTTGTGAAGCTGGCATCACTTGTGCTTCGTAGGTTGCTGCAAGCTTTATTGCTTCACCTCTATCAACAAACTATTGATTATTGCAAATTATGCTAGGTTGTTGTTGATAGAAGACTATTTTTTTTTTCCAAAGAACAAATATTATTTTATGTATTGCCAACATCTTATGCCTATCATTTTGCAAGGATATTTTACTATGCTTGTTTGTATTTAAAATTTCTCTTCACCTTGCTTTGTGCTGAAAAAAATATTTTTTGATCCATGGCATCCATTCTGTTGCTGTGCCTGCAATCCAGCAAAGTACTTAATGTTATACAGGTTACATCTCATTCCATCAAGTATTGTTGATTACTGTTCTTTACATTGGAACAAAATACTCACTGTTATACGTTTTATGTTAGCTCCCATTAGGGATTGTCGATTATAGTTTTGTTGCTTATGCTATATTGTTTCATTTTGTAGAAGGTGTTGTTCCACAAGCTATATTCTTTCAATTTTTGAGTAGGATGTTTTCAAAAAGGACTGTTTTTTGTACATGTTTGCTACTATCAATTTTCGATGAGTCTCTCTTCAATATTTGTGTTTTTGTGGATATGTTTCCAAGAGAATAGTATATACATATATATATATACATACATATACACATAAATATACACACAAACACACACTTATATATGTATACACACACATATATATACATTATTTCAATTTTCATCAAGACATTGTATACAAAAGGTTGTACTGTTTGCTATGCACACTGATCCACATAGTAGGTGGTAGATGCGCTATAGCTCTGGCCAACATATTTTGTCAACATCACATATATACACTTGGAAATTTTCAGCAAGGAATCCTTTTGTGTTATTTTATTGCTATACCTGAAATGAGAGCCATGAGTGATGAAGGTAACCTTCTGTGAGGATGCAAGCTGGATTAAGCTTTGTGCAGCTTTTGTGAGTACGTTGCAGGTAATTTTATGTTTTTTGAAAGGACAGATGGATGCAAATGCAAAAGGAAAGTGTTACCTCTAATAATATTTTTCCCATTTTTGTTAAGGAAACTTAGCAAGAAGATGTGTGTTTGAAGCAAATGGGAAGAGCTGCATATGAAAGGAATCCTTCGAGAGTGTGTTTGATTTGCGGTTCGTGCACTACACCATGCCAAATTGCTTCTTTGCATTTTGTGCATGAATTTTCAAATTGCCTTGTTGATCATCTCATTGCCATTCTTTCTTGGGAGAGATAGTTCAAGAAGTTGGGTGTTAATATTTGAGTTTATATAGTAAACAAATGGATGACCTTTCCGAGCCAAGTTCAACCAACTAAGAAGATCAAGTGATTGTAATTGCAGTTATGAATCTACATACAAGTTCTTGAACTCTCTTTCCCAAGAGGGAAGAGTCGATCACACTCAATCATCCAATATGGTAGGATGGAGAGTAGACCTCCTTTTCTATATCCAGACTTCAATTGATTCCCTACATAGGGTATTCCTAGCTTTTATTTTCTTACTGTGTTCTATTACAACTATCTTGCCTCATCCTTGTCATCAATTGTATAATCCTTTACATTTTATGATTTATTTATTGTGGACCAATGTTGTGTGTTTATCATACTAACACATTTTCCTCTTCCTTACGGACCATGCTGCAACAATAACACGTTGTTCCATTGGCTAATGTGTTATAAACAACCTTCCTGAATAATGTTAGTGACTGTAAAATTCAGCAACAATGTTCAAATAGACAATCATATCCTAATGCACTCTATATTGATTGTAATACGTAATATTCATCTCACCACTAATTACAGTGGTTGCCAATCTATATTCTTGCTCGGGCGTTTGGTGAGGGTCCATGAGGCTCCATGACCTAATATGGTAGGGTGGAGAGTAGTCCTCATTATATTGACTTTTACTTTGAATTTTCTATGTATAGATTGCTATCTTTCTGGCATGGGGATTAGGAAAAAAAATATATGTTTAAGCTTATGGTTACAATGGACTAAAATAGTTGACCTTATACACTTTATGTTAGATTCCATTGAGCATTGTTGATTAGTCTTCTGCTACTTATACTCTACATCACACAAATTATTAACTTGTTTTTAACCAAAATTTGTTAATGGTACTCTTTTGATGGATGTCAAAAGATCCTTAGTTTGTATTGTTAACAATTGATGTAGTTGCAAAAGCATGGGATCGGTCCCATGTAATGATGAATAAAATCAATACTTTTTTGTGTGGTGAAGAGCATGCAAGCAACATCTACTTTGAAGTCTAGGAAAAAAAACAAATTTCTGTATAGCTATCGATAACATATTTTTTAGTCTCATTCTCTAGGTTTATGGGCTCGATGTTTTAGCTATGTTTCTAGGATCCAGGGAAGAATGCATATTGGAAACAACCAGCAATGGGTGTATTTTTTCCAATTTCCGAGGAGATTGTATTGAGAAAGGAGTGTTTTTTGTATGGGTATATTTTTGAATGGGTTTCTGACCATCAATTTTCAATGGATTTTGCTTTAAGGTTTGTGTGTTTTGTGGCTATAGATTTCTACCAATTTGCAACAAAAATAATATTCATCAGATACCATGTTCCTTTTCAATCTAGAGTGCATCTACACTAATTAATAAAACAAGACAACCTACCCAAATTTTTCAAAACCCTTTATTATTAGCAAACAAATAGAAAAATAAAATGGTGTCAACAACACCTTGTCAAAATTAGAATAACCAAAAAATGCCAAGAATTAATAAAATAACATTGTTCATAACAAACAATACAACGTTTTTCATACAATGTCTTGAGGGCAATAAAAAATATCTATATATATGTGTGTGTGTGTGTGTGTGTGTGTGTGTGTGTGTGTGTGTGTGTGTGTCTATATATATATATATATATGGGTCTCTAGCAACTGACATGGAAGATGGGTGGATATCCCCTATTTTTGTGAACTTTGGCCATCATTTTCTTCAGCCTTGCCATCTATTGAACTTAGTTGAGTCCACATATATGCACTTTCAAAAAATTAGCATTTTAAAGTCAGTAAAGCAACTACATAGTCTATGCCATTTACAAAAAGGCATTGTTGACTACAGGTTTGTAACCTCAGATTATAACCAAAGAGATAGGACAATAGCCAACAACACCTTGAAAAGTACAATAAGGCCAACATCCTCTTGGCCAACCACTAGCCCTTTAAATCACAAATTTTCCAACGCCGTAGGGGAAGGTCCCAGAGATGCGCGAAACACATTGGGAAGCTAGAGAATAGCTATTAACAATTCCTTGTAGAAAATAACATAAACAATACAACAATACAAGCATGAACAGAAAGCGAGAGACTCAAAACACACAACCATGATTTCAATAAATACGCATAAACTAATTTTTCAACCCATCACCATTCAATACATAGGAAGAAAATCAATAAGCTTATCATTACCACTGGACAATGCATGGAAATATTGCAACAAAAAGAAAGCTAGATGCAACTCCAGTAAAAAGAAACACACGTAAATGGCTAAAGAATGGCTTCTCGCAAATACCTAGGAAAGAAAGAAATTAAATCCACATAAATATGTCAAATATAAACAAGCCACACTATACACCAGCAAGGATCGAAATGCAGGTAAAGGATGTTTTCAATTTTCTCCATGCACATGGGAAATAACCAATGTAGGTGGCAAGAACATAGAATAAACAAGCAACAAACTTACAAGATTCGGGCCTAACAATTGTTGGGAAGCCTCGGGAGAGCTAGAGCCAACTGCCATTACTGGAGTCGTTGTTTGTAAAAGACAGAGCTCCAACACCAGTGGCTGGCCGAAAGTCCTATTGTGACAAGATAACAACAACCAAACATTCAATTAAACCATGAAAAGCTAACAATGTCCATTGTCATTTTTTAAGTAGCAAACCTTTCTACATTCCTATTTTTGTTCTTCACACATCTACAATATAATTGAAACAAATAATATAAGAAATACATATTTACAAATGTCTCCATAAATAATTTTAACAACAATCTATACTATTGCAACATAGTCAGCCTAGAACATGTTCTCTCGACGAATTCGATGAACAGTTGTATCAATCTTGTTAGAAACCAAGATCAGATTTGCAAACCGAAAAGACCTTCCACAGAAGAGAAAAACAAAAAATATTAGAGGTTGCAAGAAGATGTGCAGCATAATATTATTTGAGAATTCTATAATTACAAGATAATGATTTGCTTTATAAAAGCAAAGATGCATAACCCTAATCTTATCTTGAGCAACAAGATAGCTCAACAAGATAAGGATAAACCCTATAACTTAGGAATTAAATAAATCCTAAGTAAACTTATGCAAAGTGTAATTAATAAAATTAATTACACCAACACCCCCCCATAAGTGCAACTTAGGGAGAAGCAGATTATTATGCAAATATGAGTCCCAACAACAAGGCCTGATCGGGTACTCATTTACAAATGCAATGATGAGGTAGAGAAGGAAAACCCAGTGGGACAAAACCCCCTACAATGAGATGACTACTCCAAAGAAGCACTGGAAGAACACTGTGGAGTAAGACTGGAACCGCAATCTGACAAGCAAGGAAAGATACTTTTGTCTACAACTGAAACCAAAAATAGAATCATGATAATGTGACAGTAGACTCGATACCATAGAACACTGGAAAACTCACAAACTAGAACAACCCGAATCGTGAAGCAGCGATGAGATGATGACGAATCTAGAAGCGTGTATCTTGATGTCGATGCCAAACGTGATAAAAATCTTCCATGGGAAGGAGTACCATGAAGACTCAGAAAATTAACTCATAAAAACATGGCCCTCAAACCGAGATGGATCTAATGGATCATTAACCATAGGCTCAATCTAAAGTGTGAACTGATGAATCCATATGTGTCAAGCAAAGCAAGATGTGGCCAAAAGAAACTAGGAAACCAAATAACCCATACGAGCTGCCAACAAATCAAGATGGATATGGAGATCAAAGTGCATGCACACTTTAATCAGATTATTATGCAAGAAACCCTCTGATGGAACTTTATCTTAGTTCATTTATTACAATAACCCAACAATTATAAAAGGAGAGCATCCTTAACATGCATAAATATAAAAGATTATGAAGTGGTACTGAAATGAAGTGCAAATATTCAGGTTTCACTTTTCCAACTGCCAAAACATCCAAGTAATCTCCAGAAGACCCATCGAGACAAATCTGGAATAACAATAAACTTGCGACAGATACAAAAAAAAAGTGCATGGACAACAAGATAGAGCTCCTTAATACCTTTCCAACGCCTCAAAGAAGACGAAAAATAAAGATCATGGCAAAAATTTATGAGCTCGGAAGCCCAAAAAGAACATCTAACTTCAAACAGAAAAAACAACAGATAAACAAAAATATACTGAAAAATAACCTGCACCACTGGAAAGTTCTTTGATACCATGTTAGAAACCAAGATCAGATTTGCAAACTGAAAAGACCTTCCATAGAAGAGAAAAACAAAAAATTTGAGAGGTTGCAAGAAGATGTGCAACATAATACTATTCGAGAATTCCATAATTACAAGATAATGATTTGCTTTATAAAAGCAAAGATGCATAACCCTAATCTTATTTTGAGCAACAAGATAGCTCAACAAGATAAGGATAAACCCTATAACTTAGGAATTAAATAAAGCCTAAGTAAACTTATGCAAAGTCTAATTAATAATTAATTACACCAACAAATCTTCCATATATGAAAAGAAATAAAACTTATTTATTCCATTTTTTGATAATCACCACACTATAATCCACACTTTTTTGTTATTCTTGTAGGCCATATCCTAGCCATAATGTGGAAATTGATAAAATAATGTGTTATAAACAACCTTTTAGAATAACGATAGTGACTACAAAACCAATAACAACGGTCAAATCAACAATCAGTTCCCAATGCACTTAATTTTCCATAGCGTCCTCTTCTTAACATGAGGGTTTGTCAATCTTTCCTAATGCTACATGCATGACACAATACATTTCAAATACACATATGCATATATACACACACATATATACATGTACACATATATACATGTATATATACATGTACACATATATACATGTATATATACATATCTATATATATATGCACATACAAAAATCCACATACATATAGACATATATACATATAGATATACATACATCCATCCATAGCCCACTACATTTCAAATACACATATACATATATACACATACATATATAGATCTAGATATATATACATATATATATACATATACATACATATACATACAAAAATCCACATGCATACACACATATATACATATAGATATACATATATATGCACACCCACACACACACACACACATATATATACATAAATATATATACACATATATATAAACATGTATATACACATATATAGACATATACATACATATACACATCTGCATACATATATAGATATAGATCTAGATATATATAGATTTATATATATATATAGATATATATACAAACAAAAATCCACATACATACACACATATAGATATACATACACACACACACACATATATATATACATAAATACTTATATATACACATATATAAGAACATGTATGTACACATTAATAGATTTCTATAGAGATATACATATACATGTATGCATACATATACACATCTGTATACATATATAGATATAGTTACACATATTGTATGTTTTGCATGTACTGGGGGACATCGTAATAACAACTTCCCTATTAATGCCTCGAGGAAGAAATCGAATATTTGGCTAATTTTCAATAAGGCATTGTTTGGTGTCATTTTGCTACCATACCTGGTATGAAGGCCAAGAGGGATGAAAAAAAGCTTCTGTGGGGCTACAAACTGGATCAAGTTGTGTACAGCTTCTACGAAGGTGGGCGGGGGGTATTTTGAATTCTTTTCCAGAAGCAGATGGTTTGAGATACAAAAGAAAAGTGTCCTTTGTGATAATATTGTGCTCCTTTTTTTTTCCAGGGAAGTTAGTGAGAAGATTGGCTACAAGTCTAGATGGGATTTTCACCAGCCTCCCAAAAAAAATTTCTCTCCCAATGGCTATGGGAAGTCGGTGCCCATAGTTGCTCCATGCTTTCAGAAATAATGTTGCACAGTTCAACATTAAATGTTATATGCTTTGCATCTAGCACCAACCATGATAATAAAAGAAACTATTCAACACCTAACAAAACTTTTAATTTTTTTCCCAACACATTCTTTCATTTTTTGACAAAGCTATGTTGAGAAAGTAGTATATTTTAACTTTTGTTTCCCACTCCCAATCTTCATGGCTTCCTTTTTTATTAATTGATCAATATATATATGCATATATATATATATATATGCACATATACACATATATGTATATATGTATATGTACTATACATATATACATATGCATATGCACTACATATACATATATATATATGTATGTATATGTATATCTACTATATATATATATATGTACTATATATATATGCAAATGCACTATATATATAATGTATATATATATATACACCATGAGAATGCAAACCCTGAATAAATCAATATTGGTTTCAATGGTGACCTAGATGGGGAAACTCACCAAAAAACACAATAGATTAAGTATTTTCCAGCCATTCACACAAAACAAAAGCCATAAATGAAACAATATTGCCAACACTCACGCACATGTGGAACCCCACAAAGCATAAGAAATCTTGATTTCTAGATTCACCAAAAACACATCCTAGATTAAGTTTTGTGCACCTTCTACAAAGGTGGGTGCAGGTTATTTTATCTTTTTAGCAAGGGAGGGTGGTTGGGAATCCAAAAGAAATTTCTCGCCTATGATTATATTTTTCCTATTTTTGTCTAGGAAAGTTTGTGAGACGATGTCTATTTGAAACAAGAAGGAAGAGCTACATGTGGAAGAAACCCTCGTTGATATTGTTTGGTTTGTGGTTGGTGATTATATATTCTTGATTTTCCATAAGGTACTCTTAATTTTTCCAAATACCTTGTCTGATTTATGGTTCACATTTTGTGTGTGTGGTTTTGCATGGATTCCATACTGTGATTTTTTTTTGTGGGTCTATGTTTATGGTTTCCATTAAAAGTACACCACATAAATATCACAAACCACACCTTTTGGAACCATTGATACATGGAAAAAAACACAAGATAATCTTCAACAACCTTCACAAAAATTGCATGACATTCAATGCACTTGCAACTTCACAAAAGACTACCCTCTGTGTTCATACCCACCTTTAGCAACAACATAAACCTCAAAATGACACCGAACAATATAATACTGATAACTACACAGGAATTTGTTTTGTTTTCTAAGGACTTTAAAACAAATGTTACTTGCACCATCACCACTACACTCGAACAATACAACAATCAATGTGAACGACATTTCACTGGCCTCCCCTACACTTATGTAATTTCACCAGACTCCTCTATCGTCGCGACAAACGCCCACCGCCTTTGACATAGCCATGGAGTCCCAAGTCCAACAACTTAAACTGGGAGGGTTGAACAAAAATTCAAGCCAAACTATAACCAATATCTATATATATCTACACACACATGTATACATATATATATAAATCATTTTTACACACACATATATACATATATGTACACATATACATATATAGATACATATACACATACATATATGTATATATACACACACACATATATATATATACATATATATACACACACATACACATGCACATACACACACAGATAGACATATATATATATATATATATATATATATATATATCTATATATATATGTATATGTATATAGGCATGTATATACATATACATACAAACAATCAGCACAATGAAACAATATTTCTTTCAAGAATAAACCTAATGAGATGCACCTCTACCCGCTTCCTTCAATAACACCCCTTCCCGCTTGCTTCCTCTTTCCTCCGTTCTTTCTCAACAACTTTCCAAACAAGACCACAAAATTATCACAACCCTCACCATTTGCAACCATTGACTATGCTCTAAAGCATGAAGATAACTTCAAACTATCATCTCCTAAGTAAAAATCTGCACAAATAGTTCAGAGCTTAATTCTGAAATCTTCCTATATAGAACTTCTCCTTCAAAGCATCACCGCTACATTCAACAATAATAAAACCCTCATGCATGACAACAAAGCACATGCTATTGACATTTTAATAGATAATTGCTTTTGTTTTCCATGACTTTAAAATATGGCATTCTACATCATCACCACTCACACAAAAACCACAGCAATATATATATACACACATTACATACATGTTATTACATATATATATAAGAGGGCTGTATATATATATGACATATGCATGAGGAGATATGAAGGGGACATAGAGCATATATATATGAGCATATATACATGTATACATATGTATGAGAGATGTATATGCATACATATATATATACATATATACATATATATGCACACACAGTATATATATATATACATACATTTGGTGGTTATGTTTGTAACGAAATTCCAAGGATATGGAGTTTTTGTCAATTGTTATTGTATAGCTCAGCCTATATTGTGGCTTTCTGCATGTGGGTGGCTATAGAAAGCAATGTTGTTTGATTTATCACTTTCGTTTTTTGTTTTGGTTGGAACACAATAAAATAATTAAAACTATTGATTCTATTTTTGGTTATAGTAAGTATCATTGATTATTGTTCTTTGCCTTAGGCTATACATGGTATATTTGAATATCAATATATATATGTAACATTAGAATTCTTAATGTTATGGAGTTTTGGTTGATTCGTATTTTATAGCTCGAACTATATATGTTCCTTTTTGCATGTAGTTGTGTATTGAAAGCACTGTTGTTTGATTCATGGCATTCATTTTCTGGCTATGGCCGGAACAGAGTAAAATAATTATATATATGTCTACATATATACATATATTTATATATATTTCAATTTCTGATGGGTCTCTCTATATGGATGTATACATATATACACATATATGCCTATATATACACATATACACACACACACACACACACACACACATACATACATATATATTCTTGTACGGTTTGTGTTTGATATTTGTGCTTTGTGGCTATGTTTGCAACGAGATAAAATTGGAGAGGCTATGGATTTCTTGTTGATTGTTATTGCATAGCTTAGGCTATATTGCTTACCTTGCAGCCAAATTGCCTCAAAGCACTTATCATTGTTTCACTTTCTACTTCTTTCATTCTCTAATTTTATGGTTGTAATAGAATAGAATAGATATATTTCAACTTCTGGTGGGTCTCTCTTTATGGCTATATATATATATACATCTATACACACACACACACACACACATATATATATATATATATACATATATATTGTTGTACAGTTTTTGCTAGCTATTTGCACTTTGTGGCTATGTTTGCAACAAGATAAAGTTCTAGAGGCTATGGAGTTCTTGTCGATTCTTATTGCATAGCTAAGGCTGTATAGTGTCTTACTCCTTGCAGTTGGCCAGTGAGAGCACTGTTGTTTCACTTATTCCTTTCATTTTCTGCTTATGGTTGTAACAAAATAAAACAATTAATGCTATTAATTCTATGTTTGGTTACATTAGATTTTATTGATTACTGTTCTCCCCTTAAGCTACATAGGATATATTTTAATATCAATATATATATGTAAAATTAAAATTGTTAAGGTTATGGAGTTTTGGTCAATTCTTATATTTTTGCATATGGGTGGCTATTGAAACCATTGTTGTTTGATTAATACCTTTCATTTTCTCTTACGTATATCAATATATATATGTAAGATTCAAATTGTTAAGCTTATGGAGTTTTGGTCAATTCTTATATCTCTACATTTGGGTGGCTATTGAAACCATTGTTGTTTTATTCATCATTTTCATTTTCTTCTTATGGCTGGAACAAAAAAGAATAATTATATATATGTACATATATTCATATATTTATATATAT